>PITA01007968.1:13001-87822 GCA_004023965.1 Spilogale gracilis
TGTGGAAAGAGCCAAGGTGCCCATCAACAGATGAATGGATAAAGAAGACGTGGTACATATATACAATGGAATACTATGCCTCCATCAGAAAGGATGAATATCCAACTTTTGTAGCAACATGGACTGGACTGGAAGAGATTATGCTGAGTGAAATAAGCCAAGAAGAGAAAGTCAAGTATCGCATGGTTTCACTTACTTGTGGTGCATGAGGAATAAACTGGAGGACAGTGGGAGAAGGAAAGTAAATGGGAAGCAGGGTAATCTAGGGAGGGAAACAAAACAACAGAGACTTTGGACACAGAAACAAACTGAGGGACTTGGAGGGAGGGGGGTGGAGGGATGGGAGAGCCTGGTGGTGGGTACTGGGGACACCTAAAGCGTGGAGCACTGGGTGTGGGGAATGGGGAATGAATCTTGAAACACTGGAAAAAAATTTAGTAACAATAAAAAAAAAAGAACTTATCAAGCTCAACACCCACAGAACAAATAATTCAATCAAGAAATGGGCAGAAGATATGAACAGACATTTCTCCAAGACGACATATAAATCGCCAAATGACACATGAAAAAGTGCTCAATGTCACTCGGCCTCAGGGAAATACAAATAAAAACCACAGTGAGATACCACCTCAAACCAGTCAGAATGGCTAAAATTTCCAAGGCAGGAAATGACAGATGTTGGCGAGGATGTGGAGAAAGGGGAATCTTATTAGCTGTTGGTGGGAATGCAAGTTGGTGCAGCCACTCTAGAAAACAGTATGGAGGTTCCTCAGAAAGTTGAAAATAGGGGCGCCTGGGTGGCTCAGTCATTAAGCGTCTGCCTTTGGCCTCAGTCATGATCCCTCAGTCCTGGGATCGAGTCCCACATTGGGATTGGGCTTTCTGCTCCGCGGGAGGCCTGCTTCTCCCTTCTCACTCCCCTTGTGCATGTTCCCTCTCTAGCTGTGTTTCTCTATGTCAAATAAATAAACCTTTTTTTTTTTTTAAAGTTGAAAATAGAGCTACCCTACGACCCAGCAATTGCTCTATTGGGTATTTATCCCAAAGATACAAATGTAGTGATCCGAAGGGGCACATGCACCCCCAATATTTATAGCAGCAATGTCCACAATAACTAAACTATGGAGAGAGCCCGGAGCCCGGATGTCCATCAACGGATGAATGGATAAAGAAGTTGTGGTGTATATATCTATGATGGAATACTATGCAGCCATCAAAAATGAAATCTTAATTTGCAACAGCGTGGATAGAACTAGAGGGTACCATGCTAATTGAAATAAGTCATCAGAGAAAGACAATTATATGATCTCACTAATATGTGGAATTTAAGAAGCAAGGCATAGGATCATAGGGAAAGAGGGGAAAAAATAAAACAAGATGAAACCAGAGAAGGAGATAAACCATAAGAGACTCGGAAGCATAGGAAACAAACTGAGGATTGCTGGCAGGGAGGGAAGAGGGGGCATGGGGTAAGTGGGTAATGGACGTTGGGGAAGGTATGTGTTATAATGAACACTGGGTATTATATAAGACTGATGAATCACAGACCTGTACCCCTAAAACTAATAATACATCATATGTTAATAGAATTTAATTTTTTAATTAAAATTTAAAAAGCACAGAGTTTATATTCAATTTCCTTTTCCTTTCTCCCACTGCTCCCTCCCTGCACCCCCGTCCTCACCCCCACTTTCCTTTCTTTGTAAATCCCCAGTGGGACTGGGCTTGGCACACCTGACTACAGGGCTCTGGGAAGGGGTCACTTTCCCCCTTTCCTGCAGGAAAGCTGTGACACTTTGAGTTCTTTGTCCACTTAAAAAGTATTCTTGGGTTTTCCTGATGTTAAGTAAGGGGAGATACTGCAGTTTATAGAGTGGGTTAGAAACCTCATATTACTCTCTGGCTTGCTGCTGAGAAGCTTGAAAAAAGTCCTTTGGGTCCTGACCAAAAACTCTTGGCTTTTCCTTGGCAGAAACTTCATTTCCTGTGAGATGTCAAAACTTGCCACTGAGCCTAGCTTGCAGAAGTTTATATTTCATTCTGTCTGGTTTTGAAATGGATGAGAGACACTTCCTTTGTGCTGCCCTCGGCAGAAATGCACACATCTGTGTAACTTGCTCTCAGTCGGCTTAGGCCTCAGGTCCGCTGAGGGATTCAAGACACTGTCAAGCTTAGATTTATTTTGAAGCCCTCCTTTTCTCCAGAAATCCCTTTCAGGAAAAGCCTTGACATCTCATCTTTGTTCCCTGTGCCTTAAGCCTGCCTTTAGGAATGTTGTTGCTGCACAGAGAAGCTTAGCCTGAACTCCTAAACTCCAGAGCCTGGGCCAGAGGTCAAGCCCCTGGCTGCCTTGTGTTCCCCATCACCAACTCACATCTTACCTGGAGTTCTTGAGATTGGGACTCTTGGAGAAATACACTTGGGAAATTTTCCAAAATGTTCCATGCACCTGGTGATTGAAGAATGGTCTCACCTCCACTTGCTCCACTTGTCCATTCTTCAGTTTTACATTGTTTAGAACCAAGGTGAGAGATCCTGGAGAGAAGTGACCACAAAATTAATAAAACACTTATGTTGCTTTCCATATGTGAAATTTTTTCCATGAGAGTTGGATTAATGCATTTTTTTCCTCCAGCTTCTACCTAGTCTATATTCATCTTGTTTTTCCCATCTCAAAATGTACTCTCCTTTGCACTCTACGTGATATAACCCATTCATGATCATTTCTATCTTGATTCCCTTCATTTGGCAAATACTTCTTGAGCAGCTGCTCTGGGGAAGGCACTGTGTTACGTAATGTGAGTGATACAAAGATTTATGAGCCATGATCTCTGCTCCCAACTTTTAACCGATCTTGGCTTAGTTATTCTTTCTCTGGAGATATTTTGTCTTTCCCACATGTGTCTGAAGTCAGTGATTCTTTTCTGGAAGCAGAACCATGTCTATGCAGTTCCTTGTACATTTAGTTAAGAAAGTATTCGTGTAACAGGTACTCTGTACCCAGCCCTGAGCCCCCAGCACCGTAGAGATCAAGGGCAAACCAAGTCATGAGCTGCTCCTCAATAATACAGCTGCAATGTAAGGCAAAAGCCCAGATATAAACAAATATAAAATTTTATAGGCAGGTGCTTTTTAAATTTAGATAGCCAAAATTTAAATTTGACAATTAGAGTATCCACTAATGCTTCACATATACATAGCCTAAAACTTAGCAATCCAGGTTTAAATATATATTCAGCAAAGCTGTCAACATATATTCATCAAAAGACACCTTAAAGAATTTTCATGACCGTGTTCTTTATACAAGCTCTGTACTAGAAACCACTTGAATGCCATTGGCATCTGGTAGAAGGAATAAATAAATGGTTGTATAATCAAATAATGAGATACTATACAGCAATTGGGATGAAGGATCTATTTGAATATACAATAATATGGATGAACCTCACAAAATATTTAGCTACAACAACCAGAAGCACACAAAAAAATTATTTTTCATTTCTAGAAAGCACAAAAGCAGGCAAAAGTAGTCTATGCTTTTGGAAGTCAGGATAGTGGTTACTTCGGGGGGATGGTGACTGGAAGGGGACAGTAGTGGGTTCCGGGGCTGGAAATGTTTTCTTTCTTGATCGGGGCTCTAGTTATATTGGTGTGTTCAGTTTCTGATCCTTTGTTTGTTTACTTTTCTGCCTGTGTATTATACCTCATTTAAAAGTTTGAAAGATCCACTAACTTAAAAATAGCTAGAACTCAGGGTGCCCAGGTGGCTCAGTCAGTTAAGCATCTGACTCTTAGTTTTGGCCCAAGTCATCTCAAGGTCCTGGGTCGAGCCTTGAGTTAGGCTCTGCACTCAGTGGAGAGTCAGCTTGTGGATTCTCTCTCTTTACTTCTCCTTCTGCCCCCTCTTCATCTTTCTCTCTCTCCCTCTCAAATAAATCAATCTTTAAGAAATTAGAACTCTGAATTGCAAGTCAAGAAACCTGAGTCTGAGACCTGGTTCTGATTATTATTATGTGTTCATATCCTTGAGCAAATCATTCTCTGTATGTCTACGATTTTTCTTCCGTGAAAGGGAGAGGAGGCTTTCTTCCTAGGTTCCCAGCTAGATCCTTTATTACATGTGGAGAAACCTAGCGTACCAAGAGGCAGGTATGGGCTTCTTTGGTTTTTTCTCTGTATATTTAGAAGCCTGATTTAAATTGATTTGAGTTTATTTTGTTCAATCTAGCCTTTTCGAGGTAGACTCTGACTTGGTCTTTCAATGATGCCTTTCTTTCACTGTGTTTATTCCTTCCAGATCCTCAGTCTCACAGAACAGTTCCTCCATCCAAATGTCTTACCTTATGACTTTACGGTATTTGGCCTCGAAAATATCAAATGCATATAGCATTTGTGGGGAAGCTGGAAGCTTGTTTGGTTATATTCTGGGATAATGCACATGAGCCCTCAAGCTGGAACTTGTGACAGGGAATTCTACAAAGACCACCTTTGCTACTCAAGTTCAGTTTTGAGTCCCAGATACTGTGGCTTGGTCCAGGCCATCTCTGGCCTCTTCCCATGTCCCCTGGCCCCACAGTGCTGCCTGACCAGGCAGGGGTGCCCGCCTCCTGCCCAGGTCTCTTCCCAGAGCCTCTGCTCATGGGTGCTCCTGATCTCTGTCTTCCCCATCCCATCTGTTCTTCTCTAACAGTCCCAATGGGAAACATATGGTGCCTTCTCACCTCCCATGTCTGCCTTCGAGTGGGGTCACAGCACCTCACACTGTGAGAAACGAACACTAGAATGGCTCCATTTCTCTACCACTCACCTTTGTGCTATGGTCACACACACATATCTACATATTTTATAAAATCTCCATACTTCATTGTGATTATTTTGGCTCAGTTCAATGTCTTTGAAAGAGAGTTAAGTAATTCTAAAATCTTACCGTTTAGCCATGAAGTTGACATTTCTGGAACTCTTTTTCCTTTGTATAGATCCATATCACCATCTTGGGTCATTTTCCTTCTGCCCAAAGAACTTCCTTGGACATTTTTATGCTGCAGTTCTGGTGATGGAGTCGTTCAGTGTTGGTATGTCTGAAAAGGTTTTCTTCATTTCACCTTCAGTTTTGGAAAATATCTGTGCTTGATATAGAATTCTAAGTTGGCAGGTTTTTGGGTTTTTTTTTTGTTTTGATTTCAACTCTTAAAAGATGGTGCTTCATTCTTCTCTCACCTTGTTTCCAGGGAAACATAATTCCTTTCACTCTTACCTTTGTTCCTCTTTCCATAACTGGTCTTCTTTCTCTGGTTGCTTTTAAGAGTTTCTATCACTGGTTTCGAGCAAGTGATTATGGCATGCTTTGGCATAACTTTCTTAATGTTACTCAAGCTCATGCTTTGTTGAGCTTCTTGGATATGTAGGTTTACAGTTTTGTTTTTTTTAAAATCAAATTTGGCACATTCTTGGCCATATTTCTTCAAACAATCTTTTTTATTTCCCACCTTCCTCCCACTCTCCTTCAGAGACTTTTATTACACACATATCAGGCTGTTTTAAATTGTCGTGGCTCACTGATGCTCGGTCTTTTTCCTCCTGGTCTTTTTTCTCTCTGTCTAGTTTCTGTGGGATTGTTTCAGATAGTTGCTATTGTTGCCTCTAAGTTCACTAGCCCATCCTCTGTGATGTCTGGTTCGCCATTCATCCATCCTCACACATGGGCATCTTCATCTCTGGTAGTTAGAGTCTTTTTTATATCTTTCACACTACCACTTGACATGTTCCTGTAGCTTCTTTAACATATGGAAAACAGTTATCATACCTGTGTTAAGGTCCTTCCCCACTGACTCGAACATCAGTGTCATTTCTGCGTCAGTCTTGATTGGTTGATTTATCTCCTCTGCGTGGGTCTTATTTTCCTACTTCTTTGCATGCCTGACAATTTTTTATTTGATGCCAGACATTGTTGGGCACTGGATATTTTTGTATTCCTATAAATATTCTTGAGCTTTGTTCTGGGACACAGTTGAATTACCTGGAAATGGCTTGATGCCCTTAGGTCTCGCCTTTATGATTTGTTAGGTGAACCTGGAGCAGTACTCCACTTAGAATTAATCATTACCCGCTACTGAGGCAGAACTTTCCTGTGTATTCTGCCCAGTGCCCTGTGAATTATGAGGTTTTCAGTCCAGCTTGTGGGAACAGGCACTGTGTTCAGCTCCGTGTGACCTCTGAGGGTTGTTGCTCCTAATCCAGTAGGGTGGTCCTTTTTCCAGCCTTGAGTTGTTTGTTCATATGAATGTGCTGTGCCTGTGAATGTACTTGGATGGCCACTTTATCAATCTCTGGAATTTCTCTCTGTGCGGCTTTCTCCTTTCTGGTACTCTGCCCTAGAAAATCTAATCACCTTGGCCTCCCTGAACTCCCAGCTCCCTCTTGTCAACTCAGAGAGACCACGAGGGCTCCACTGGGTCCTCTCTCCTTGCACCCCTAGAAACTCCCTGCAGCAAGCTGGGGTAGTTGAAGAGCTCACCTCTACAAAAGTTTCCCAGCTCTCAGAGATCACTGACCTTCATTGCCATTATCTAATGTCTTAAAAACCATTATTTCAATATTTTATTCAGTTTTTTATTTATTTCAAGTTGATAGATACATTCGGTCCCTGCTACTCCATCTTGGCCAGGACAGACATGTAAAGTCAATTTACCTGAAGAGATTTATGACTTCTAATGTTTTAATGTTTTTGAAAGGCTAGTAGATTTTAAACTTTCATTGGGAAGGAATTAGAAGTTACAGAAGAGTTGCAAATATAGTAGAGAATTCTGGTACACCCTTCCCCCAGCGGCCCCTCATGTTACTATTTTTTATTTGTAATTTTTTTTAGAACACAAGTCACAAATGCTAATGGCAAAAAAAAAAGAAAATATAAAGAACAGATATATTTTCAATGTCATAGTTTATCTTTGTGATAAATAGTATGGGGTTCCTGGGTGGCTCAGTTGGTTGGGCTACTGCCTTTGGCTCGGGTCATGATCCCAGAGTCCCAGGATCGAGTTCCGCATCGGGCTCCTGCCTCTGCGGGGAGTCTGCTTCTCCCTCTGACCTCCCCTTTTGTACTCTCTCTCTCTCTCTCTCTCTCAAATAAACAAAATTGTTAAAAAAATAATCACATTATGAATTTTCTTTTTATGTTAGTATATGTTGGACAAGAGGGGACACTGTTCTACTTCTTTTCACATTCCTACCACAGCAAATAGAAGATGAGCATCTCTCCCTCTAATAGTGTTGGAAGGACCACAGTCTTCTGTCTTTTTTCTCTATACTCACCTACGATGCTGGACAGAAACAGTTCTTTTTTTTTTTTTTTTAAGACTTATTTATTTGGGAGTGAGAGAGAGTGTGTACATGCACAGATATGAGTTGGGGCAGGGGCGGGGGGAAGGAAAGGGAATGGCAGACTTCGTGCTGCGGGCAGCCTGATGCAGAGCTCCATGCCGGGCTCCAGGCAGGGCTTGATCTCGTGAGCCTGAGATCACGACTGGAGCCAGACCAAGAGTTGGAGGATTAATCTACTGAGCCCCCAGAAACAGCTCTTATGGTGAGGCGTAACACTGGGCCACATTTTTGCTAGTGCATAGGGTTTAAAGTGTTAGAATTTCAACTCTTAGGAAGTGGGCTCCCTTGACCTTTTCTTAGCTTCCTGTCTGGAGTGGTGAACTCCCCCAGGGCAAGGCCCAGCGCCTGTTTCTCTTATCCTCTCCCTTCCGCTGCAACCAGGCAAAGGAGACAGACCAATCATTCATGAAGCTGGCTGGGGAATTGGACTCAGAGTCAGTCCCATGGACCCACCGCTCCCCACAGTCAAGTCAGGAGGTCTCCAACCAAGGGAAGAAAGAGGCTCTGCGTTGGCTTCAGCTCAGGGCTTGCTTTCCCAGACAGCTGATGAAGACCGCCCTGCACTGGTGGTCATTGGGGCTTGCCGGGTCAGTAGTAAACCTAGGATTTCACTTTGCTTTTGCCTACTGATTTTCTATTGGCCAGTATCCTCAAGAAAGAGGGGCAGATGGTGAGATTTGTGTACGCAACCTCACATCCAGACCTCCAGAAATATACTTTACATCATCATTTTTAATAACAATACAACACTACTTTGTATAGTTATACTCATGGTAGTTTGTGTAATTCTCTCTCATTGTACATTTAGTGTGTCTTCATTTTCTCACTATTATAAACAATATTGTGGGACTCCTGGATGGCTCAGTTGGTTAAGCATCTACCTTCAGCTCAGATCATAATGACAGGGTCCTGATATCGAGCCCCAAATTGGGTTCCCTGCTCAGTAGGGAATCTGCTTCTCCCTCTCCCTCTGCCTCTCTCTCTCTCTCTCTCTCTCTCTGTCTCTCATGAAGAAAATCTTTAAAATAGATAAATAAACAATATTGTGATAGTAATCATTTTTACGCATATATGTATTCATAGTTGTCTATTTTCTTTTTTTAATATTTTGTTTATTTGAGAGAGAGGGAGGAGAGAGAGAGAGCGAGAGCAAGCATGAGCAGGGGTGCAGAGGCAGAGGGAGAAGCAGAGTCCCCGCTAAGCAGGGAGCCTAATGCAGGCTAGATCACAGGATCCTGGGATCATGACCTGAACTAAAGGCAGACTCTTAACCAACTGAGCTACCCAGGTGCCCCAAGTTATTTTCTTATACCTGTCTTTCAGGTAAGCTCTGCCAGTAGTATTGATGCCTATAGCTAATTTTGAAATCTCACAAATAGATTTCCCTTAGGCCTGGATAAATACTCCAGAGATTCTCCTCAGTTACATTTTTGTAGAGAGATCATTTTTAAATGTCAGACTAGCAGAGAATGAATAATTAAAAATAATGGTTGACTCTATTATATAAAAATATACAATTTTAAGTGAGGCTTACACTCCCAATTTAGAGCAAATTAAAAGAAACAAAACCTTTAGTTCAGTGTGGTAAGTTTCCTGCTAACTTCTGACTTTTCTCCTTTACTGCAATATTTAATGTAGGTTGTTACTCAAGCCCAAATAGAAATGAAGCCTCCGATTTACCTTTTGTTAATATAAATATAATCTTCCTGGAGACTTTCCTATTTTTAAGGTATGAAAATTTAGGCGTTTAGGGAAGGCTGACAACCCACTTTCTTTCCTACGGTCTTTTTACTGCTTTGTTTCTCTGTCATCGATTTGCCTCTCTCACTGTCTCCTCAGGACTTACCTGAGATGGGCTTCCCTTGTCCCTACAGGCTCCAAGTCTCTGCCGTACCTCTCCTTGGAGCAGACAGAAGGAAAATGGTGGCCAAGCCACTTCCCATCCCCCCAGGGCATAGCACAGCACCTGACACAGGATAGACACTTGGAAACATTTGGCTTCTTAGAGTGAACATGGTGCACCCAGCCGCTCTCCAGGCCCTCAAGAGTGTGCTCTTCCAGGAAAGACTGTTCTCTCTGAACTAGTTCCTGAGCCTTACCCTGACTCTGTTCCCATGAGGAACTGTCATGAGTTCTGAGGCTACACAGCAAACACAGTGCCTAAATGTCTTTTGACATGCATTTTGGTTTAAACAAGAGAGAGTCAAAAGACCCCATTTCAGGGGAGGGTTTTTATGGGGGGAAACCCAAATTGACCACTTTGAGGCATTGGAAACTTCAGGTTCCCATGATGGGGCTATTTCTTTCGAGCTGAATTGTTAAAAGAACCTGGGTGGGGCATAGGGGTCATTCTGTTCTGTCCACTCTGTAAGCCAAGAATCACGACTGGCCTGGCCTGTGTGTGCAGCTAGGGAAGAAGCCCCAGAGCTAATTCCACCAGAACTGGGAGTCCGGGATCCAAGCCAGGATGATGTGGAAGGGACATAGAAAGGTGCCATGATTACTTATAAAATGCCAGGTCTCACGATACCCACCTGGTCTCTGAACCCACCATGGCTCACATCCAAGATCTTCAGCAGGCGTTCCCCACATACTGCCCAGCATCGGGCATACTGTTATAGTGTGAATATCCTGTATTCAAGTATTCCACACGGGTTACCACTGTTCAACATTCTGCACCTGGTATTTCTTTTTTTGGTCACTCCCAGAGGATTTCTGTCTTCTCAGTTCTAATGGTTATTCTCTTTCTTCAAAATAAATAAAGAAGGTTCCTCACTGTAGAGTTTCAAATCTGTCTAACTGCTCCTTTAATCTTTGATTAATATTTCTTCCACAGTTTCTTGAAGGTCCAGCGATAGTTTATTTTTATACTTCTTACAATGTTCAAATCCATAATTAAACAAGAGTTTCAAAGGCATAAAATTCTTTGGCTAAGTAAATATATAGTCACAAATACCTGCATTTCACACGAACACTTTCATGTCCTATTCAAAAAACATTACACGGAGAGGGCATTCTCTGTTTAAATTCAAGAAGGTAACTACCTCAGTGATCAGAAATGCATATGCTTCTTATAAACAGCTCTGTACTTGCCTGTCACCTCCCACTGTCAACATTTATGAATTAACAGACATGTTTCTCTCATGATCACTGGATGTTTTGTTTTCTTTGGCAGGAGAGATCAAGGTAAAAAATGTGCCCAGATGAACTCTGAGAAAAAAGACCCTGTGTTTCATGTACTCCTATCAGAGCCTGGAGCTCATTGTGTTTCAGTGATGAGTGGCTCAGCCTGTCTCCTGTCACCCTGGGCATGAAGGGGTGCTCCAGAAATGCTGTGGGGCCATGGAGAGGGACAGTGCTGATGTTTTTACAGCCAAGCATGCTGTCTCTAACACAGAACCAAGCTATTCTTCAAGAAGAATAATTGCTCTTCCTATATGACATCAGAAGTTTGAGGTCTTCCCCCAAATACCAGGGTCTCCCTTTCTAGTCCTGTCATCCAAGACTTTATACTGCAAGCATTTCCATTCCCCCACCTCTTCTAGTACTTGGCATGAGAATCCCAGTGATAGGGTCAGGTGCTTTCTCTCCTTGGTCCTAAAACTACATCTTTCCAAACTCAGGGAGACTCCTCTAGAACTGATATCTTGAGACAATGAATTAATTCTACCATATCTGCTTCTTCTTGAGGAATGTTTACATCAGCCTAGTCTAAGATGGTAACCTGAGTTTCCCCTTCTGGACACGGACCCTGGCCCCCAGCACTGTGCCTGCCCACAGTTGGTGCTCAATGCATGCTTGTTGAGTGAACACATGAACATGAACACACCTGTGGCTCAGCACAGACCATTTCATGTGTGAAACCCACCTTCCTTGGTCATTTCTTCGTGACTCAACCTTGGCCGAATTAACATGACTCTGGATTACTCAATGACCAGATTCCAAGCCTGTGGAGGCAGGAAGGCAGAAATGCAGACTTTCTGCCTGAGCCACGAGGCCACAATTTACCTGTGCAAAAAAAGATCATGTGAACTCCTGACCTATCTTCTTTTTATCCCTCTGTCCTCTGGAGCCCATGTAGGAGAGACGAGCTGCTGTCATCTACCAGGGAGGCTAAGCTCAGCAGCTTGATGTTGGGTCATAAGCAGGAAACCAAAGTTGTGCCTAAAGCTCGGGACTGTTGTCACCATTTGAAGTTTCTCGAGGGAGCTTTCTGGACCAGAGTTGGCTCCATGCGGGAGCATTTCCCTGACACCTCCTGCCAAAGACTATCCCACTGAAGATCAGGATGTCGAAGGCTCTAACCAGTGGAGTTGCTCACTTGTAGGCTGCCATCCAGCTGAGCTGTTATTTTGACTCTGAATTGTCTAATAGAATGTAGGTGCTAAGACGAGGCCTAGCAGAGTAAGCTGGATGCGTCCATGGCCTCTGCTCAGCCTCCTGCGTTCTGCTGGTCAGAATCCGCATGGAGGTGGGACTGCTGGTTGAGTCTTGCTCTGTCACTCCTGGGCAAAAGGTTAACCTAGGCTGCAAAAGCAGATACCAGGCTTCATTTTAAATAGGAGCAGGTTACTCTTCCCTCACTGAGCAATTGTTGAGGACCTACTAAGTGCTCTCAAGGCTGTAAGGGTACATTCAACACGGCTCCTGCTCTCGTGTAACTTGCATTTGCACATGACCTGGTGATGAACACTGTGATGGCAGAAATGGAAAATGGTGTATGTTCTACCTTTTCTCCTCTTCGGTCAATATCCATATAGAAAAGTCTATCTACCATACAAACCAATAAGTAATTACAAAGTGAACACTGATAAAACCATGACCAGGTCTAGATTGAGAATGTTTGCTAACACCGTAGATGCCCTCTGTCTGTTTCTCCTTGATCAAAAGCAGATCACACCCCCACCCCCTGCCCATGGGACCCACTCTCTTGCCTTTTGAAGTAATCACTTTCTTGCTTTCCTTTTTGTTTTTACCCTCCATGTCTGCATTCCCGAAGGATGTAGCTTCATTTGGCATGTTCTAGGGATGGAGTCCTTCTCTACTCATTCCTTAGCATCTGGCTTCTTTCATTCAAACTATTCTTTGTGAGATTCATTCATTTGGTTTTGCAGGGTTATAGTTTGCTTTAATTGCTGTATCATATTCTATCATAATAATATACGACAGTGTTATCTCTTAAACGTGGATGAGCATCTGTATTGTTTTCTACTCTTATCTGCATGCTGGTGTCATGTGATAGGTGTGCTTTCAGCTTTAATGGTGATTGCCGAGCACAGTTCCACAGCGGAATCCTGTTCCACACACTTCCATCCACAGTGTATGTGAGTTCCTATTGCTCTACATCCTTACCTGCATTTGATACTGCCTTATTTTTTTTTTAGCTTTTGCTATATTTTTTCAGTATGAAATGATACTTCATTGGGATTTTATGTAACATATCCCTGATTACTACAGAGATCAAGAGAAATTTTTTTCATATACTTTGGACTGTTTATATTTCTTCTCCAATAATGTCTATTATATATTTGCCCATTTTTCCTTTGAATTATTTTTCTTTTTCTTGATGATTCATAGTTACTTTTGTATTCTGGATGTTAACTATTTAATGGTGATTAGATATGAGGCCCATATCTTCCCTTAATTTTTATTTTCTGTATGGTTTCATGAAGAAATTCCTAACTCTACAATGTCATTGTATTTATTAACCTATGTTTATGGTTTCTGTATCTTCAGTCTTGGTTACAGAAACTCTTTCCTTAAAAAAAAACTCTTTCCTAAAAAAAGAAAAAAAAAAGAAACTCTTTCCTATATTGAGGCCATAAACATTTCATATGTCTTCTAAACATTTTATAACTTTTCCTTTCACTTTTTTTTACTTTTAATTTTGAAATAGTTATAGACTCAGGAAGTTGCAAACATAATGCGTACAGTTGTTCTGTGACCCTTCCCTCAGCCTTCCCCAGTGGTGATGTCTTTGATGACTATAGCACGATCTGACTTTGGTAAATACTGCTGAACACACTACAGACCTTATTTTAGTCTTCCCCAGATTTTAGATGCACATATTTGTGTGGGGGGCAGGTGTTATTCAATTTGATCCCATGTATAGATTCTTCTTTCATTGTTTAATGCTTAATCCAAAGGGAATCCGATATGGAATTGCTTTTGCATATAGTGTGAGATAGGGATTCCGTCGGCCCCTCCTCCCCATGGATAACCAGTTGTTCTAGCATCATTTATTGAAGACTCTATCCTTTCCCCCACTGATAAGCAATGCCTGCTTTGTACTAAATCAGGTTTCTGCATATGTTTAGATCTGTTTCTTACCTCTCCTACTCCATTCGTCTATTTATCTATGCTCCTGCACACTGCCTTAATTACTTTATATTAATATCTTGCTATATGGCTGTGTAATTCCCAAGACTTTGTTCTTCTTCAGAATTGTCTCAGCTACTCTTGACCTTTTCCTCTTCAGTATAAATTTGGAATAGGTTTTTCAAGTTTTATGGATGATCTTGTTAGGATTTTTTTTTTTGGAACAGCCTTGAACTGCATTGTGGAGAACTGATATCTTTACAATACTGAATCTCCCTATCCAAGAACATAATTTATCTCTTAATTTACTTAAGTTTTCTTTAACATATTTTAGGAAATTATTGCAATTTTCTCCGTAAGAAGCCTGAATATATTTGGTTAGGTTTATTCCTAAGTATAAGTACTTTGCATCTTGTGTTTCTCTTATAAATCCTATCATTTCAATTATATTTTCAAACTGATTGTTGGTGGCATGTTGATATATAATTGAATTTTGTGTATTGATTTTTTTTATCAATGTTGCTAAAGTCTCCTATCCCAATAATTTATTTATAAATTCTTTTGGGTTTTCTGAAAAGATATCATGCAGTCTACAAATAAGGATGGTTTTATTTCCAATCCTTATTCCTTTTATTTCTTCTTGTTGTTTTACAATTGCTCCAAGCAACATTAAGAGAAATAGTGATGGTACACCTCCTAGCTTGAATTTATTTGTAAAGAGAAAACATCTGACATTTCACCATTAAATATACCATTTGCCATAAGCTTTTGTGGTTGCCTTGGATCAGGTTAACGCATTTCTTTCTCTTCTAGTTTGTTTATTTGCTCATTATTTTAGCATCCTCAACCTTCCTTCTCACATATTTTTTCTTCTTGCTTATGTATGTCCTCTAAAAACTCCTTTAATTAAAAAAAACTCTTGCTGATAACCTGTCTTGACTTTTGTTTATCTGAAAACATTTTTAGTTTTACTTTTGCTCTAGTTCTTAAAGGCCAGTGCATAAAAATCTCTTTTAACTTTTTTTATAGTGTAATGTATTTTAATAGCAAACTGACAAGAACAGCACAGAAGACAAACAACATTAGAACCATGTGTTAGCATGTAGGACAAGTCAGAGAAGTGTAGTGAATGGATGGAATCTGGTGTATGATAAAAATGCTACACACACCCATGTAGTTGCTGTCAATAAATTTACTTGTTTAAAAAAAATCCAGGGTGCTTGGGTGGCTCAGTGGGTAAAAGCCTCTGCCTTCAGCTCAGGTCGTGATCTCAGGGCCCTGGGATGGAGGCCTACATCGGGCTCTCTGCTCGGCAGGGAGCCTGCTTCCTCCTCTCTCTGCCTGCCTCTCTGCCTACTTGTGATCTCTCTCTCTGTCAAATAAATAAATAAAACCTTTAAAAAAAAAATCTGGGGACACCTGGGTGGCTCAGTTGCTTAAGCAACTGCCTTCGGCTCAGGTCATGATCCCGGAGACCGGGGATCGAGTCCCACATCAGGCTCCCTGCTTTGTGGGAAGCCTGCTTCTCCCTCTCTCACTCCCCCTGCTTGTGTTCCCTCTCTCACTGTGTTTCTCTCTGTCAAATAAATAAATAAAAATCTTAAAAAAATTTAAAAAATCCAAATGCTGGCATTGTCCAGAAAAATGTAGCATGTTTATTTATAATTATTATTATAAAGCTCAACCGCTGAAACATGGTTTCAGAATGTTTCAGTGAAACATTTTGACTTGGATGAATGCAGTATGCCCCTGCATTTATATTAAAATTTCACACACAAATGAAAATGGAAAAGCTGCCAATACCTGATACCTGCCCCCTAGTTTTCTACTTGCAGTCATATACATAAGTACCTTTTGACCCCGTGGGAAAAAAGTATCTAACATTCAGAACTACAAATAACAGGAAGAAGAGAATTTGTGTATGTGTGTGTATGTGTAATGAAATGTTTTCCATCATAGCAGATTCTTAGGCACATTCTCCACCTATGTGGTGTGCTAGCTGGATGTCTTGTGGCATAACTGTGACACGTGTGGCACGGATAGCACACAGGTTGGTGTCTTCATAAAAGTCCGCCAGGTAGGACTCACTTGCCTCCTGCAAAGCGCCCATAGCTGCACTCTGGAAGCACAGATCTGTTTTGAAGTCCTGAGTGGTTCTTGCACTGGCGGCTGGAAGGGAAGTTTGCAGATCCGAAGTTAGCGGAGTTCTGATAATGTCTAATTTCACAGTAGCAGGCTGGTAGTGATGTGGTTTCTCCACCCCTCTAGTAGAGGGCGCACTCTTGAGCGTGGCTTTTGTAGCCAGTGGCTTCCTCCGTGCCTTATCCTGGGTGGATTTGTGTACAGTCTGCTTTGCACCACCCATGGTACTGGGACCTCCTTACTTACCCCACCTTCTCCTTTAGCTGGAGCTCAGGCACTGGTATTAATGAGCAGGGGTGCCATGGGAGTGGCTGTGAGCCTGTCTTTTTTTTTTTTTTTAATTTTATTTTTTCAGTGAGAGCCTATGTCTTTTAACTTTATTGAGATATAGTTCATATACATAAAACTCACCTATTTCATGTATGCAATTCAGTGATTTTACAGAATTGTGTTATACACAACTGGCATATAAAGTATACATAACTGTATATACATATACTGTATATACATGTATGTATACATACATTACCATACATTACCATAATTGAATGTTAGAACTTTTATATTAGCCCAGAAGACTTTTTATACCCATTTATTCCACTCTTAGGCCCACGTAACCACTAGTCTACTTGGTCTGCAACAATTCACCTTTTCTGGACATTTCACATAAATGGAGTTATATAATATGTGTTGTTTTCTGTCTGGTGTCTTTTACCTAGCTTGTTATTCTATTGTATGAGTATAGTTCATATGATTTATCCATTCATTAGCTGGTTGTTTCCACTTCGGGCTATTGTGATTAATGATGCCATTGAACATTATTCAAGTCTTTATGTCAACATACATGTTCATTTCTTTGCGAGTGGAAATGCTGGGTCATATGGTAAATTTAAGTTTTGAAGAAACTGCCAAATTGTAAAGTAGCTTCCCACCAGTAGTGATATTTGAGGATTTTTATTTCCCCACATTGTTGTCTGTCTTTATTTTTTTTTAAAGATTTTATTTATTTGACGTAGAGAAACACAGCTAGAGAGGGAACACAAGCAGAGGGTCTGAGAGAGGGAGAAGCAGGCCTCTCATGGAGCAGGAAGCCCGATGTGGGTCTGGATCCTGGGTCTCCAGGATCATGACCTGAGCCGAAGGCAATCACTTAACCAACTGAGCCACCCAGGTGCACCATGTTGTCTGTCTTTGATTGTAGCCATTGTGATAGATGTGAAATAGTAGCTCATTGTGGTTTTGGTTGGCATTTCCCTAATGATTTTGAGGATCTTTCCATGAACTCATTTGCTATTTGGTTATCTTCTTTGGTAAAGTGTCTATTTATATCTTTTGCCCACTTTTTAATTGGGTTGTTGATCTTATCATTGACTTGAAAGAGTTCTTTGTGTATTCCAGATATAAGTCTGTTACGGATTGAATGGTGTATGCCCTGAAAATTCATCTGTTGAAATCCTAATCCCCAATGTGATGATATTAGGAAGTGGGACCTTTGGGAAGGCATAAAACCATGAGGGTAGAGTCGTCATGAATGGGATTAGGGCCCCTATATAAAAGAGACCCCAGATGGCTCTCCACCAGGATACAAGAAACCAGCTGTCATCAGAACCTACCTATGCTGTTTCTCCTATCTCAGACTTCCAGTTTCCAGAACTTTGAGAATAAATTTCAGTTGTTTAAATCCACCCAATCAATGGTGCTTTATTATGGTAGCCCAAACCAAGACAAAGTCTTTTGTCAAATATGTGATTTACAAATATTTTTTTCTCAGTCTGTGTCTTGATTTTTACTGAGAGTATATATATATGACTTGGAACTTTATCTGTGGCATTCAGTGAGGCCTGGATAGACATTGCATCATTCCAGAAATGAATTGCATTTGCTTCTCTCAGTCACCCGGGTCACTTGCTTGATCCGAGGTGACTCCCCTACCAAGTTTACTTTCCAGACAATAGGAAAAGGGAGAAGGGAGGGGACACACTTCTTCACTTTCAGGGCAGATGAGGAAGATACACACTCACTCCCACTTGCAACCTCAGAACTTAGTTGTGTGGTCATACATGGTCATAATGAAGAGGAAGGTAGCGCTCCCCGTGGTGGCTGTGGCCCAGCTAAAAATCCTATGTGAAAGTGGTATCACACAGTCCAGTAAATAAGAGACTCACATTCGAACTCAGCTCTGTATGATTCCAAAGCCATGCCCTTTCCACTATGTTATGCTGCCTTCCTAGGAAGGAGCCAACAGGAAAGTCTTTTTAATAGACTCCTAAGAACTTTCAGGTCTCCCAGTCACTAAGTGGCAGAGCCAGAGTATGAACCTGGGTCTTCTCGAAGGATCACCTCATTGCACCACCCTGCCCTCTGGACTATTCCTGGAAGAGGATTTTCAGGGTAATCTGGGTGGCATGGAATCCACTGTGCATTTTTCCAGAGAGCTAGTAATTATCCTCCCAAACTTCATCTCTTCTCCTCTTTCCGGAGAACTAGCTTTGCCCTGAGGCCCAGCACTGGGAATTTTTCCACCCTGCTTTCTGGTGCTCATCCCAGCTTTGTGGCCCCCTGAGCATCCTCTTGGCCAGTAGGCTGGGAGTCAGCCTAGAGCCTCCCTGCTGGGGACATGATGCCTCTGTTGGAATGCTCACTGTAGTGGTCAGTCAGGAAGTGTGACCGGCCAGCAGGCTGCACTGAGAAGCACGTATTTTGGCTGAGAGGGTGACTAAATTTGAAAATTATTATTTCTTTTTTTTTTTTTTCCTTGAAGATTTTTGCAGATGTTTGAGAACCCAGCTAAGGGGAGAGTGTCTGGTAATTTCAAAAGCCCATTCCTCCTGTTGACAGAGTTCTTGGTAGTTGTGTATGTCTGCTTTGGGTTCCCTCCACTTCAGTCTTTTGTCCTAGGTATACCCTGTCAGGTCTATTTCACCAGTGGTTGATGTCTCTCTAACCAGAGATGACAAGCTTCATTCAGTGCCAAGAAAAAGGTTGAGAGAGACTCATTTCATGAGGAATAGACACCATAGAAAAAAATGAAGCAATGGGAACTGCTCAAAATCAAAGAAATCATTTTGCATTGGTGCAAAACAGACATTCATGCCTTTTTCCCCCCCACCTTCATTAGGTTATTAGCATAGTACTAAAACCTGAGGCCATAATGAACTTGACTTATCCCAAGAAACTCTAAAAGTTGAGATGATTCATCTCTCACCAGCATACTAGAATACAACCTCTGAGCCGGTAAACAGCAGATGGAAGGTGCTGTTCGGTGGGTGGGAGAAGGACAAAAGAATTAGTCCTGGACTCCTTAGTCCAGCAAATATTTATTTGGCCCTGCCCATGTGGCAGGTGCCATCCCAGGCATCATGAATAAAACAGCCATTCCCCTCCAGGGAAACGTGGTTGCCTGTCAGAGTTAACCAGGGCAAATAAATAATCAGAGCAAAAGACACAAATGCTCTACCAGAAGAATGAAATGCCCATTGGGGAAACCACCTCCCTTTCCCCCCTGGAGATCTCTAAGCTCAGGTTGAGGGCTGGAATATGGAAGAGCATCCATGGCCTGAGGAAAGGATTCAGAGTCTCTCCACTGGATTAAGTATTGTGCTGGGGGAGGTAGAAGGGGAGGGAGACACATTTAGGGAAGCAGTGTGCTGGCTTGTCTCTGGCCTCTTTAGACCCATTCTCAGCCTTTCTGTGCTCTGTTCTTGCCCTGGAGGCTGACCTGTAGGGACTGTGTCACCTGGGCATTCACATGGCTGCCTGCCGACTGGGTTCAACCAACAGGAGGCCCCAGTAGAAGATCAGATGGAGCATGGAGAGTGGGGTTGGCATAGTGATACCTGCGGTCCACCAGCTCCCTTCCTGCAGGGCCCTGTGCTGGTGCTGGCAGCAGCTGCACTCTCTACCCGGCCACCCACCAGGCAGTCCCTCCGCTGTGGCTCCAACTCTGTCCTCGTTCTGGTAGCACTGCTCTTTCTGTACAGGTGGGAGCCTCCTCTCTCTGATGAAGCCTTGGAGGCTGGACTAGTGGTCCCGTTCATTTTACCATCCCTTCTGCAAACAGTCCCTTCATTAAACTCTCTTTGGTTGACCTTTATGGAAGGGTCATTTATTTCCTGCCAGAGGGAAATAATGGGGCTGATAGGGGCAGGGTCCAGTGACATGTAAAGAACAGCAGGGGCTAAGGAGTAGCTCTTTGTTTTGGTTTGTTTCCCCAGGAGATGGAATTTACAAGGCCCTGAAATACTGAATGTACATGTACCATTGTATATACTTAAGGTGTAGGAGATATTGATGTGATAGGTTTATGGATCACAGCCTGCTTTGCATGGTAGCTTTAGCTAACACCTCCAGCATGTCACATAATTGTCATTTCTTTTTTGTAGTAACAGTACACACTTTGTTTTTGTTTTACTATGGCAGTAGCACACTATTTTTTGAACCCCTGAGAATTATCAAATTTAAATAAGCCAGAGTCAAAAGACCATATACTGTACAATTCCATGTGTATGAGGTGCCCGGAAAGAGTGAATCTGTAGAGGCACAAGAGCAGACTAGTTGCTGCCCACGCAGCATGGCCAGAGTGTAGAGGAGTGACTATCCATGTGTGCGAGGGGTCTTTCGAGGGTGCTGGATTGTGGTAATGGTTGAACAGTTCTGGCCATGTCTCAAAGATCACTGAATTGTATACTTAATGGGCAAGTTTTGTAGATAAATTATTTCTTGATAAAGCTGATAAGATTATTAAAATATATCAACAATATACAAAGTTTGGAAAATAAGGGGAAAAAATCGCCTGTAATCCCACTGCCTTAAAGCAACTAATATCATTTCTTCATATTCCATTCTAGTTATTTATTACCTGTATTTGACAATTATGAAAACAACGTGAGCTAACAGTTTCTGTGTGCTACCCACAGTCGAGGTATTAGGTTAAACACAGTACACATCGTCTCATTCAGTCCTTACAGCGCCTCCTGAGAAAGGTACTATGATCATCACATTTTGGTAAAAAGGAACCCGAAGCTCAATTGCATAATGTATAGAATTGTCGATCACTATGTTGCCTTCCTCAAACTAATATAATGTTGCATGTCAACTATACTTCAATTAAAATAAAATAAAATAATTAAAACGAAATGAAACTTGAAGCTCAAAGAGATTCCCTGACTTGTAATATAAACTTAATTTTTTACCTTGCTACTGAGTTCTTTTTTTTATAGTGTTTCAGAGTATTATTTTATTTTATTGACATATAGTTACATACAACATTTTATTAGTTTCACTTGTCCAGCATTTATTCAACATTTATATACCTAACAGAGTGATCACCACAACAAATCTAGTTACCATCTGTCACCATACAGAGCTATTACAATGTTATTAACTGTATTCTCCATGTTATACTTTGCAGGCTTGACTTTTTTAATGTCTGCAAGAACAGTTTATTGGATCTGTATGCCACATAATCCTTAACTCTTCCCTCTTCTATAACATGAATAGTGTCCCGTAAAAAAAATGAGGTGAACTTCTTCCTTAGAAAAAGCTTTATCTTTGCTGAACATTGTCTTCTCAGGATTCTTTTCAAAATATTGGGCCAAAGAAACAAAATAATTTTAAAACTTCTTGAAATGAAATCAGTTTCCAAAGGGTTGGAATTAATATTCCTACCTGTCAATTTCATTCTATCCTCACCAGTACTGGATATGCCAGGTTTTTAATGTCCTGCTTAATTTAGTAGATCTTGTCCTTATTCTAATTTTCATTTACTTCACTACTAGAAAGATCGGACTTTTTACTGTATCAGCTGAATTTTCTTTACAATTCATCATGACTTATGCCCATTTAGTTATTGAAATCTGACTGGTTGTCTTACCAATGGGTATGAGTTCTCTATAAACATGGTAACCCTTCACATTTAATCTTAGCTGACAATGTTTCCCCTATTTGCAGATTTCTTTATTTTATAAACTGCTATTACCTGTTTTTACCTGGTGAAAATGATTGTTCTTTTCCTTTGTGAATTTATCTTTAGCTTCTAGACTTTCAGACCTCTCTCCAGGGCTTTGATAACATTCAGTCATATTTTCTCCTGATTTTTCTGTAATGTGATTTGTTTTAAATTTAAGAATAATCCACCATTTATTTTTTTAATTGAGGCATAATAGACATACGACATTTTTTTTTGTTTCAGGTGTACAACATAGTGATTCAATATTTGTATATATAATAGTCCCCCCATTAAACGTGGTTTTGCTTTTCATGGTTTCAGTTACACATGGTTACCCATGGGCCAGAACAGATGACCTGCCTTCTATCATTAGAAGGTCAGTGGTACCTTAATGGTATGTCACAGTGCCTGTGTCGTTCACCTCATTACATCTCATCATGTAGGCATTTTATCATCTCACATCATCACAGGAAGAGGGGTGAGTACCATACAATAAGGTATTTTGAGAAAGAGAAACCACATTTACCTAACTTTTGTTGCAGCATAGAAAGAGAAACCGCATTTACCTAACTTTTGTTGCAGCATATTGTCATGATTGTTCTATTTTATTACCGCTTATTTCTGTTAATCTCTTCCTATGCCTGATTTGTAAATTAAACTTTATCATAGGTATGTAGGTATAGAAAAGAAATATATAGAGAGAGAAAGTCAAGTATCATATGGTTTCACTTACTTGCGGTGCATAAGGGGTAATATAGAGGACAGTAGGAGAAGGAAAGGAAATGGGAAGTAGGGTAATTCGGGGAGAGAAATG
This sequence comes from Spilogale gracilis, assembly GCA_004023965.1. NCBI lineage: Eukaryota > Metazoa > Chordata > Mammalia > Carnivora > Mephitidae > Spilogale > Spilogale gracilis. Next base: position 35,600 of record PITA01007968.1, read on the forward strand.
AAACATGAGACTTTGGACTCAGAAACAAACGGGGTCTTGGAGGGAAGGGGGTGGGGGGATGGGAGAGCCTGGTGGTGGGTACTGAGGGAACGTACTGCATGGAGCACTGGGTGTGGGGCATAAACCATGAACCTTGGAACACTGAAAAAATAAAATAAATTTAAAGTAAAAAAAATAAACATATATATGTGTTTATATATATGTGCATGTGTGTGTGTGTGTGTGTGTACACACACACATATAAGGTTTGGTACTCTGTGTGGATTCAGGCAACCACTGGTAGTCTTGGAACACATCCCTGCAGATAAGGGGCTACTATTTTGTGAAATGAGCACTCCAGTATGTCCAATTAACATTTATCACCATACATACTTACGGATTTTTTTTTCTTATGAGAACCTTTAAAATCTATTCTCTTAGCAACTTGTACATATGTAATACAGTATTATTAACTGTGGTCACCATGTTATACATTACATCTCCATGACTTACTTATTTTATACCTAGAAGTTTGTGCCTTTTGATTCCCTTCACCCATTTCACCCATCCTCCTACCCCCACCCCTGGCAACCACCAGTCTGTATGAGCTTGTGGTTGTTGTTGTTTAGATTGAACATACCAATGAGATCATACAATATTTGCCTTTCTCTTTGTCTGACTTATTTCACTTAGCATAATGCCCACAAGGTCCATCTTTGGTGTTGCAAATGTCAATATTTCTTTTTCTTTTTTTTTTAATTTATTTTCAGTGTTCCAACTATATTATTATTCCTTTATATTATTCCTTATGCACCACATGTAAGTGAAACCATGTGATACTTACTTTCTCTACTTGGCTCATTTCACTCAACATAATCTCTTCCAATCTGGTCCATGTTGCTGCAAAAGTTGGGTATTCATCCTTTCTGATGGAGGCATAATATTCCATTGTATATATGGACCATATCTTCTTTATCCATTCATCTGTTGAAGGACACCTTGGTTCCTTCCACAGTTTGGTGATTGTGGCCATTGCTGCTATGAACATTGGGGTACATATGGCCCTTCTTTTCACTACATCTGTATCTTTGGGGTAAATACCCAGTGGTCCAATTGCAGGGTCATAGGGTAGCTCTATTTTTAATTTTTTAAGGAATCTCCACACTGTTTTCCAAAGCGGCTGCAGCAACCTGCATTCCCACCAACAGTGTAAGAGGGTTCCCCTTTCTCCGCAGCCTCTCCAACACTTGTTGTTTCCTGTCTTGTTAATTTTGGCCATTCTGACTAGTGTAAGGTGGTATCTCGGTGTAGTTTTTTTTTTTTTTTATTGTTACTTGAATTTTTTTTTCCAGTGTTTCAAGATTCATTTCCCACACCCAGTGCTCATCTCAGTGTAGTTTTGATTTGAATTTCCCTGATAGCTAGTGATGCTGAACATTTTTTCATGTATCTGTTAGCCATTTGTATGTCTTCTATGGAGAAGTGCTTCTTCATGTCTCCTGCCCATTTTCTGATGTGATCATCTTGTTTTTGGATGTTGAGTTTGAGTAGTTCTTTATAGATCCTGGATACCAGCCCTTTTTCTGTAGTGTCATTTGCAAATATCCTCTCCCATTCCGTGGGTTGCCTCTTTGTTTTGTTGACTGTTTCTTTGCTGTGCAGAAGCTTTTTATTTTGATGAAGTCCCAAAAGTTCATTTTCACTTTTGTTTCCTTTGCCTTTGGAGACGTGTCTTGAAAGAAGTTGTTGTGGCCGATGTCAAAGAGGTTACTGCCTATGTTCTCCTTTAGGATTTTGATGGATCCCTGCCTTATGTTGACGTCTTTCATCCATTTCGTGTTTATCTTTGTGTCTGCTATAAGATAATGGTCTAGTTTCATTCTTCTATATGTAGCTATCCAATTTTCCCAGCACCATTTATTGTCTTTTTTTCACTAGATATTTTTTCCTGATTTGACCATAGATTTGTGGGTCCATATCTGGACTCTCTACTCTTTTGCAAATGGCAAGATTTCATTATTTTTTATGACTGAATAATGTTCCATTATATATTTTATATAATTTTATATTATACGTGTAATATATATGTGTATATAACATACATGTATATAATATGCATGCTTTTACACACACATACACACACATACACACACATACACACACATTTTATTTGTCCATTCACCCATCAGAAACTTAGATTTTTTTTCCATAGCTTGGCTATTGTAGATAATGCTGCAATGAACATAGAGGTGATAGATCTTTTTGAGTTAGTATTTTCATTTTCTTTGGATAAATACCCAGAAGTGGAACTGCTGCATCATATGGTAGTTCTATTTGTAATTTTTTGAGGAACCTCCATACAGTTTTCCACGGTGGCTGTACCAATTTACATTCCCACCAACAGTACATGAGGGATCCTTTCTCTCCACATCCTCAGCAACACTTGTTATTTCTTGTCTTTTTGCTACTAGTCATTCTGACTGGTATAAGATGATGATAACCCATTGTAGTTTTGGTTTGCATTTCCTTCATTGTGATGTTGAGCATTATCTCTTGTACCTGTTGGTCATCTGTACATCTTCTTTGGAAAAATGTCTATTCAGATCCTCTGCTCATTTTAAATAATATTTTTTTTTCTATTGAGTTGTATGAGTTATAGTCTTAGATGTCTTTGTATTAACCCTTTATCAGATATATGTTTGTAAATATTTCCTCCTTTGTCTTTTCATTTTGTTGATGGCTTCCTTTGCTGTGCAGAAGCTTGTTATTTTGATGTAGTCCCAATTGTTTATTTTTGCTTTTGTTGCTTTTGCTTTTACTATCAAATCCAAAAAATCATCACTAAGACGAATGTCAGGGAACTTATCATCTCTATTTTCATTTAAGATTTTTATGGCTTTAAGTCTTAAATTCAAGTCTGTAATCTGTTTTGAATTAATTTTTGTGTATGCTATAAAACAGTCGTTTAGTTTCTTTCTTTTGTATATAGATACCCAGTATTTCCAGCATCATGTAATGAAGACATTGTCCTTTACCTATTGTATAACCTTGGTGCCTTTGCCATAAATTAATTAACCATATATGCATGGATTTGGGGGGGGGCTTTCTATTCATTCATCTATATGTCTATCTTTATGTCAATGCCATACTGTTCTGATTACCATAGCTTTGTAATATAGTTTGAAATTAGGAAGCATAATGCCTCTAGCTCTGTTGTCCTTTCTCCAGATTTCCTTGGCTATTCTGGGTCTTTTGTGAGTCTGTACAAATTTTGGGATTATTTGTTCTATTTCTGTGAAAAATGTCATTGGGATAAGCATTGCACTGAATCTGTAGACTGCTTTGGGTAGTATGGACATCATACCAATATTAATTCTTCTAATCCATGAATATGCAATATCCATTTATTTTTTTCATCTGCAATATTTTTCATCAATGTCTTATAATTTTCAGTGTACAGGTCTTTTACCTCCTTGGTTAAATTTATTCCTACATATTTTATTCTTTTTTGATGCAGTTGTAATTGGGATTGTTTTCCTAATTTGTCTTTCTGATAGTTTGTTACTAATGTATAGAAATTTCTGTACATTGATTTCTGTATGTTGATTTTACATCCTGCACATTTACTGAATTCCTTTATTCTAACGTTTTTTAAATGGCATTTTTAGGGTTTTCTATATATAGAATCATGTCATCAGTGAATATTGATAGTTTTAATTCTTCCTTTCCACTTTGGTTACCTTTTATTTCTTTTTATTACCTAATTGCTATGGCTAGGATTTCCAATCCTTGCAACGTAAAAGTGGTGAGAGAGGGCATCTTTGTCTGGTTCCTAATGTTAGAGAAAGAGCTTTGAGCTTTTCACCATTGAATATGATGTTAGCTATGGGTTTATATATATGACCTTTATTTTGTTGAAATATACGCCATATATTTTACTATATAGTTTGAGATGTGAGTCTAAAAGACTTCTTCCCAAAGTATCACCCACATTTTCCAATGCTGAATGTTACTTCTTTCTCCCACTGTTTTTGTTTTCCAATGCTGAACATTACTTCTTTTCCCCACCGTGTATATTACATTTTCCCCACTTATATATTATGATATGTATCATAATATATGATAAAGAAGGCTTTATCATATACTATAGTCTTATAGAAGGGTCCATTTTGCTTCAGAATCACATGATCTTAACAATTTTTGTTTGAATATATGTTTTTGTATCTAGTAGGTCTAAGAAATCTCACCTGTTCATTCTGCTTGTAGGGCACCCAGGTAAATCACAGGAAATGTGGGTCTGGTGCCCAGTGCAGGACACAGGGAAGGCTGTTGATAAGTTTTCGGGGGACATGCTATGACCCTGGGAGTGACTGAGACATACAAAGAAAAGAGTGAGCAAGCAGCCTCGCCCTGAGATGCTCAGAATTAGCAAGGCCAGAAGAGCCTTTCAAGACAATGTCACCCAATTCCTTGAGTTTATAAGGAGAAAAATCTAGGTGAAGAGGTTGAAACTGTTGCCCAAACCCACAGAGGCAGTTAATGGTAAAGCTAGAACTAGATCTGGGTCTCTTGGCCGCTGGTCAGTGACTCTGTAATGTTCCCCAAGAAAGAAGGGTTCATGATGGAGCGGGAGAGGTTCCACATGTGGTTCAGCATCAGGGAAGGCGTAGTAATTATGAAGATGGCTTATATATGAGTGCCGCCTCACTAAAGCCTTTCACACCAGGGGTCTGCACTTGATCCTCACCTCAACCCCCTGTCAAGTCCTGTGCAGAACCTCTTAACTGAATTCCCCTTAACTCAACCAAACCCGTCCATCTCTCTGTCAAAAATAAACCAACTGTTGCTCCCAGCTAGGCGCATATCTGTGATACACATCTGCTCCCACCAAATGCTTACCAAAAATCAGTTATTTTTGTTCCCAAACCTGCTTATGCCACTTACACTTGACATTTTAATTATGAAATTTAACTAAAAGTGAGATGTATATAACAAAAAAAAATCACTGATTTTTTATGATAAGCACATTGCTTTGGGAAAATGTGATGAAGGTGAGTCACTAAACATTTTTGTGGAATGAAGTGGACAAAATATTAAAAATGGGAGGAGCTCTATATAAATCTAGAAAAATTCTACACCCACATTATTTTGCAAGTAACTTAACTTCTCCCTTCTCTTTATAAAAACAGAAGCTGGAAATCATGAGCTTATTTAAAACAGGGAAAATTATCATCAGAGGACTCTTTTTTAAAGGAAAAGCCTTGGATCCACATCAAAATAAGACTTAAATGTGTTCTGTTTTATGATTTCCCAGCAAAATTTTTTGATTAATCAACCAGTTGTCCCCATCACATGGGATAGAACGCTTCCATTTGCTATTACTATAAAATAATCCTCATGTTCAGATGAGTTGTCCAGGCTCCCAGTACCTTGGTCAGCCTTCCTCACACAAGAGGGAGGCGTGTGAATGTGACACTGGACACAAGGCCACAGAAGGTATTGGGTCCCAGCTCCACCCTAACCAACAGTGTGGCCTTGGGCAAATCATTTATGCTCTGTGAGAAAGAATTCAACTTCCTCATCTGCTAAACAATCTCTGTGTCTTGAGCTTGTTGTCTAGATGAGGAAATGATGTTGGTAAGCACCCAGCATAGTGTCAGACCCACCTTTGCTAATGCTACGTGGAAGAACTGGAAATGAAATGAGCCTCAGTGGGTAGATTGTATATGAACAAACAGAAAAGATGGCTGGCGTCCCTCCTCACTGGCAAATTCCATTTCAGAGAATGAGGCAGTCTTTGGAGAGGGGCACCTGGTGAGGGACTCTGTTAGATGTGTGTTCAGTGCTGTAGCCAAGGGTCAAGACAGGAGGATCCTGGCCACGGAACATGCAGGATTTTACTGAGGAAGGGAATGGCCACCCACCTAGCCTTGGAGGAGTCCATTAGCAGGGGATCATAAATAACACCTGCACTTGCACTCTGCAGTACCTCGGAGGGCACTGTGGGTCCTGGGATGTAGAAGTTGTTTTCCCTGGTAGTCACCGCCTTGCGGCTTTCCCAACTGCAGGGTCAAGAACTGAGGAGCTCCCCAGCTTCAGAGCTCAGTGAAGCCCTACTCAGACCAGAACATCTCTCACATCTCTCTCTTTGTCTCTCTCTGTGTCTCCGTGTTTCTCTCTTTGTCTCTGTCTGCCTCTCTTTCTTTCTCCCTCGTTTAGTGGTTGAGTCAGATGGAGGAGTCCTCACGTTCCATCAGTTGGCAATGCTGGCTCTTCCCAGCATATCACTTCCCAGCCCACAAGAGGCAGAAAGAGCCTCTGCCAGCATGAATTATTTTGGTCAGCTGAATCACTGCACCAGAAAATAAGATTCAACCCCATGTGTGTCTGGTCAGAGGGGCTGGAACCCGCTGGGACCACAGGATCTCTGAGAACCCTGAGGCATCACCCACTGGAGTCAAGTGTCCACTCCCTGCCCTGGTGACACAACCCCTAATTGGAAGGGGGCAGCCAACCCCCTGCCCTGGGGACAAGGACTGTTAAGGGGGGGGGGGACAGTGATGTTCATCCATCCCAGCTCATCTACAGCCCCAAGGCTTTTATCTTGGGACCCCCTGCTGCTCCTGATTTGTGTGATTGTGAATGGGACTTGGCTGCCAGCCCCTCTAGACCCTGTGTTTATGTCCTTCTAGCCCATATCACAGTGACTAGAGCAAAGCAGATATTCATCAAACATTAGTTTTCCTCCCCTTCTTGTTCCTCTACAACCAAGCCATCTAACTTCAGCTCCTTCACCTTCAAGAATCTCTCCTGTCTAGAGGACTTTTCGTTTCCTCAGTGTACCCAAGTCCAACCCCCGGGCCAGACCCCAATTCACCTGGCCTGACTCTCCCAGTCCTCCAGGATTGCTGCCCTTCTGACCTCCTTCCATACTGGCTGCCTTTTATCTGCTGCCTTGTACTCCGCTGCACCCCCTGAAAGCATAAGTGGAAATGGTCTGTGGGTATAGGCATACTCTCCTGGGAACTCTGAAAAGCGACCTCAGTCCCCAAAAGGCTTAGAACTCTTGCAGGGGAGGGATGAGGATGTCTGGGAAGGCTGAACAGAGCAGCCCATTAGCCAGACTGGTCTAGCAGTATGCACATGGGTTCTCCTTGCCCCTTCTGTAGTGTTCACTTTTTGAGTAGGGAAACTTTGCAGGGGGCTATAGCATTGTGGCATGTCCCTATGTGTGCACCCTTCCTGTGACAGCATTCGGATATGATGAGTGAGGCTGGCTATCAGAATAGCCGCTTGGTAGGCTTGTCATCTCTCTAATTTTCCCTTTCTTTCACATTCTGAACATTTTTGAAGCATAAATCCTTCTGCCTGCCTGGCGTCGAAACTAGAGATGGAGAAAATTACCCTGGTCTCATCTAAAATAGATAAGGAGCCGAGTTTAGTGAGAGCTGTAGTCAGCCATTTGCTTGGACACCACATTCAGTGGCAGGAAATGATACCCTCTTGTAAATAAATCACCTGCTGGCAGCCTGACCTTGGAATATTTATAAGGATACGGACCTGGAAAGGAAGAACAGGAAGTTTATGCTGCAAGAATTATTGGAAGAAGGGCTTTATAGTATGTGGAGAAATGCTGAATCTTAGTTGCCTATAGGAAGCTAGGAGAGAAAGAAAGGAAAGCTGTCAGTTCCATCAGGAGGAAAACGGTGTGTGAAATTTTATTTCATTTTCCACAGGTCCTGTCCTTGTGTATGTGTGAGAGTATTTCGCAGACAGGAGAGTGGACCTTACTGGGAGAGTCTGATTCTCTTCCTTCCTAACCTGCAAGCTTTGGTGGGGTAATCTGGGGCTGGATTCCCTCAGATGTCGGAGGGGAGTCCCCAAGTTTGCTCTCAAATTATGCCAAAGCCCCGTCTGTGCCATGGGCCCCAGGGACACTGGGCTGACCCCCCTTCTCTGGTTCGAATGTTGAGGAAGCACCTTGGGTGAAAGGGAATCTGCCATGGAGAAGAGCTCCAGCTGGACCTCGGGAAGTATCAGCGTGCACTTCTCTCGGTGCAGAGCCAGACGCTGCAAGGGTTCACTGAGCACAGTGTAACCTTAGGTATGCAGCCTCCTCTCTGAGCGCCTTCCCCATCTGTACCCCTCCAACTACACAGTCATCTTGCCTATTAAATTCCTCCAGGGACACTGGGGAATCACATCCCTCTCCTTTCCCATCACAGGAAAGCATCGGAGAACCCCAGGAAAGAAGTGTCTTGGTTTAGCGGGTGCACTGGAGCAAGGAACAGGGAGCATTGAGCTTCGTGGTCTCGAGCCATTGATTTAGATCTTGCTGAATCCTCAACAGGGACAGTTGATTTAACCACAGTTCGTGTACGGCATCCTTGATCCACATGCACCACTGCTTCAGGTGTGGGTCATGGGGTCAAAAGATGGAAGAGGCAAGGTCCCATACCTCCTGGGAATCAGATGTAGTGGAAAGCTGACATGTGAGTTATAGTGTAGTAAACTACTGACAGAGATATGGAAGATTCTAGAGGGTTGAGTGGAGAGACGCATCACCCAGCCTAAGGGGAAAGGGATGTAACAGGAGGTAGCATATGTCGACTGAGTGCTAAAGGATGAGTAGAGGTGAGCCAGGCCCAAGAGGAGTGGCCTTCCAAGTAGAGGGACAGCGGAGACACTCCCAGAGTGGGCAGACATCATGGTACATAGAGAAAATGAGAGCATTTTTGGTGTTGCTGATGCAAGTGGCAAGAAATGGCTATAGATCAGTAGTTAGGAACAAAATATAAAGGACCTTGAACCCCAGTCCAAGGAGCATGAATCTTAGGGATGATCTTTTTAAAATGTGACCCAGAGCCTGTCATTCCTTTGCTTGAAGCTCTGCAGAGCTTTCACATTCCCCTCAGTAAAAGCCAAAGTCCTTACAGTGGCTCACAGGCCTAGCATGATTTGCTTCCAGCTGCCTCTCTGACCTCATCTTTTTCTATTGCTCTGCATGGCACACCGTGACAACCTCCTCACTAGTCCTCAAAAAAGCCAGGCATCTCCTGCCCTGGGACCTTTGTACTGTCTGCTCTCCCAGATACCTGCATGGTTCACTCTCTCCTTTAAGTCTTGTTGAAATGTTGCTTCTTGGGGAAGCCTGCCCTGATCCTCCTTTTCAAAACTGCAAACCCTCCTTCTCTCATTCCATACTCCTAAGGCCCCGGTCCTTTTGATTCTGTTTTTTTTTTTTTTTTTTTTTCAGAGCACTTATCACCTTTAACTTTTTGTATAATTTTCTAATTTTTTTAAAGCTTATTTTTTAAGGAATCTGTACACCCAATGTGGGGCTCAAACTTATAACCCAGAGATCAAGAGTTGCATCTTCTACTGAGCCAGCCAGGAGCCCTCATTTCCTCATTTATTATGTCTCCCCAGCTAGAATATAAACTGGACCAGGGCAGGTGTTTTTGTCTGCCTTCTTTATTGCTATATCTCCAGCACCTAGAAGAATGACTAGCACATAGTGGGTTCCCAGAGAGTACTTCTTCATTAGCAAGTGACTGAGCTAGAGAGCCACCGACAGGCATTAGGCAAGAGAAGTGAGGCAGACTCACAGTGCTTTTCCCCAGTTCTGCACCATGGCCCACGGTAAGAAACACACACTATCAACACACAAATATACCAAAAGAGTCTAACAGAAACGAAAGCTCCATGCAGTAAGTTACCCTTCCCACCTTGACCACACTCTGTAGTCTGTTCTATTCTATCTATAGTGTAGCCATTTCATTTTTTTTTAAATATGTAATGGTTGCAAACTACTAAACTGATTTCACAACCCGCCAGCAGATGAAGGCCTATAGTTCCAAAACCATTGCTGGGTTTAGACAGTGAAGGAGGGCGTGTAACATTGTACATATGCCAGAGATGACTGAACTGTACACTTTGAGATGGTTGCAATGATGGGTTTTGTGTTATATGAAGTTTATCTCAAAAAAGTGTTTTGATAATATGGAGGATTAATATGAAAGAGGCCAGTGTGGCACTAGGGAAATGGATTAGAAAACGATTATAGTAATCCAGGTAAGAGGTAATGAGTGGACAGAGACAGGCAAAATAGCAGACAATTCCAGAACTATTTAGAAGGTAAAATTGGAAAGCATGAGAAATAAGAAGAGTCAAGGATGATTCTAGACTTCTCCCTCAGGTGCTAGGGAGTGATGGCACAATCATTTGAAATCAGGAACACAGTCTGTACACCTAGTATGATACCATTTTTATTAAAAACAAGTTCTGTGTGTGCACGCGCATTATGCTGATGCGTGGACCAGCAATACGGCTACGCACCACGTTAGCCAGCCGGGGACTAGGGGTCCGCCAGAGTTTGAGAGGATGCATGAAAGGAGAGGAGAACACAAAGGAGCCAGAAGGAAGTGACACAGCCCAGGAATGTGCCATGTTGTGGAAGCCAGAAAAGCAGAGACTTCTACAAGGCAGGTGACCAGTCAAGATATCCAGAGATAGGGGTCTGGGAAGGGGAGGAGGCAGCAGAGACAGAGGCAGAGGGCAGGTGGCTGGAAGGTTATGGCCCATCTGGCCAGTCTCAGATGTTTTCAGGAACAGCTCTTCTGAGAGAGGCCCAACCTCAGAGCCAGCCAGACCTTGGGCCGTGACAGGCCAGCTCACCCTTCATTTCCTCCTAACCCCATGCACAGCCAGGCGGTCCTTTATCCCTTTAATGGCCTTCCTCCATGGAGGTCCAAGTGGTTTCTGAAGGACACCCCTGAAGGGAACTTCTGTTAACAAACTTCCTCTCTCTGGGCTGGGCAAAGAGTAGGCAGTTGTAACAACACCAAAGGCTGGATTAAGTGGAAAGAAGTAAAGGGACACTCTTCACTCTGAGGGAAAGAAACGTACAATCATCTGTCTAGCTAGACCCAGTCCTCACGTGATTCTGGTAACAGTCTTCTACCAGCCGCCCAGGGGTGTGGTCCTGCTCGAAGACCTCACCTGAGGACAGAGAGGGGCCACCTGCTGTCCAGGAGAAAGGGGCTGAGATCTTTCCAGAAAAGGGTCAAAATGTCAGATTTCTTAAATGCTTTTAGTAGGAACCTCTTCAGAATAACAAAGTCAATCTCTCAAGGGCCTCACAGAGACGGAGCTGGAAAATGGGGCATGAGGGCATGGCCAGTGTCCGCGCAGTAGCCTTGAATCCCTATGCAGCACTTACAGCAAAGAGCAGGACTGTGTCAATTCCACAGGCATTCACGGGGCTCCTGTCACTCGCAGAGTAGAATGTTCAGGTGTTGAGTGGGGTACAGAATAGGCCCTTTCTCACCTGAAAAAAAACAACAACCTTTTCCTCTGGGCCAGTGCAGACCCTGGCCAGGAAGCACAGCTTGGTGAGCACCAGTCTGGCTTATCAGATCCCATCACCTCCCACCTCCAAGCTGGGTGCTCTGGTGCAGTGCCCAACTTGCACAGGCAGACACAGCCACGCCAGATACAGCGATGAAGCTGGCAGAGACTTCCACCCCCAGAAGCTCAGAAACCGGTTGGCAAAGACACACACACACACACACACACACACACACACACACACACAGAGCCAGCCAACTAACAAAAGCAGCCTCTGGTAAATGCTGAAACAGTAGTGCAAAGGGTGGTGGGGGGTTCTAACAGAAGGAGAGATTCACTCCATCAGGGAAATCTGAGGCTTCCAGAGAAGATGGAATTTGAGGCGGGCCTTGAAATGTTGCCACAAAGGGGAAAAGAGAAAGTCACAAGATTTCAAGGTGTCTTCTGGAAAAGGAGAGTCGAGATAAGAGCTAGAGGGATGACAAAGGACATCAGGAAGATATGATGGGAGATGAAAATCAGGATCAAAGTGTAGAGGGCTTTGAGTGACTTCCTGAAGAATGTGTGCTTGGATAGAGTGGGAGAAATTTAGGGAATGGGAGTTCTCACCGCTGACCACTTTATCATTCTGAAAGGCCTCTCTTCCCTGATTTCTTCTGCACCCTTGTTCCTCACAATATGTTCTGCAGACCAACAGCATCAGCCTCACCTGGGAATCTTACCGACCTGAAGGATCTTGGGCTCCCACCCAGAGTTACTGAGCAAGGTCTGCATTTTTACAAAACCCTCAGGGCATTTGTGTGGCTTTTGAAGTCTGAGAAGCCCGCCCTACAGCCCTACACCATTCCTCCCTGCTCTTGCTAAAGGCTTCCTAACCACCCCGGGTCAGTGGCCTCACGTTTGCTCTCACCCGCCCCCTTTTAATGCTGGGGATCCTCTGCTTCTCCCTTCCCACCCTCCTCTGCTTCCCCTTTTCCCTGGGTGATCTCAGCCACTCCTACAGCCTCAAATTTTCCACCACCCACCCCGTCTTCACAAGTAGCACAGACCATACTTCGAGGTGCCACCTCCATAGATCTACACCTCAAATTCCACATGCCCCCTACTGAATTCATCTGTCCCTCAAGCCCTGCAGCCCACCTCCTGTGTTCGCTAAGGTCCTCAGGCTCCTATCCAGGGACTCCTCCCAGACTCCTCTCTCAGGCTTCCGTCATCCCGACTTCCGAGACCGAGTCTGACCCCGCCCCCCTTCCCACCCTAATCATGTCTGTCCCCAGTTCTGCAGCACATCTGGTCACCTGGCCAGCACAACTACCCTCCAAGTGGCAGCTCTGCCATCTTAGAGCTACTGGAACACGAAGCATCCTTCTTCATAGCTGCAGGGGGAGTGAGCGCGGGCAGCCCTGGAACCAACCAATGCTTTGGCCTCAAATGGACACATTAGGAAGGCTCACACACCATTGGTCAGAATGAGTCACGTGGCCCCATCTAACGCGATGGGAGGAGGGGCGGAGGGGGACTGTGCTCTATCCTCTGTGGCCTGGTAGCAGGATGTGATATAGGTGAGTGTTGGCAACCTCTTCTAACTTCTCCCACCATCCTCTAGAGCCCTTGTCATCATGGACATGCTGTGTATTTGCCCGTTTACATTTTCTTCTCCTGGTTCCCCCACCCTACCCACTATAGCAAGTGAGCTTTCTGAGGGCAGGTAATTTATTTTGTTCATGGGTGTATTCACTCAGTACACATCTGATAAGTGAGTTACTGATAAAATGAATAAAGGAGTAGGCTGAATGATATGTGTATATGGGGTCACAGGTGGGGCAGCGTTGTGAAGGAGGAGCCTGGAAAGTAAGGGGAGGCGGTAATACTGCAAACAGCAGTCAGAGCCATATAAAGGAGGATTTGCTTTGTCTTGTGGGATGTAGAGGGCCACAGAGGGGATTTTAAAAGGGGAGTGATGTTCCGCAAGATCACTGGGGACAGATTGGAGCGCACCTCATGGGAAGCAGGTAGACCAATGAGAGGAGGATGCGTGCTGATTTAAGTGTTGATGGTAAAGTGCTCCAAGGAGGAGAAACAAGACCATGTGGATTTGAGAGGCGTGGAGATGACTTTAAAGGATTTGGCCTGAGTTACTATAAGGATGGAGTCCCTTTATTCATCCTCCAGAGGAGGACTGAGCACTGGAGCGGGTCTAGGGAAGGTGGTGATGAGGCCTTGGTTTGAGACCCATGACCTTTAACATGCCTATTCAACATGTCTCCTTGCTAAACTACATGCAGTTCCCCACGTATGTGATGCTTTTCTTCACCACTGAAATTTTGCACCCACCATTTCCTGCCCATGAATAGGGTTCCCTCCACCTCCACCAACCACTCCTAGCTCTGATCTCAGAGAACAAATCGGAGAACCCTAAGCATATGGGCCTTTCTGTGTCTCTAAGCTCTCACCTGCCCTGTGGGCACAGAACTGCTCCCCCCACTCTCACATGGGTGCAGCGGTCTCCAGGGCTGGAGGGCACTTGCCAGCGGGGCCCCACGCGGACAGGAGGCATGGATGGACAACTCGGCCCCAGGGAGGGCTGAGGCACCCACCCTGTTCAAAGGCAGCCCCTTCAGCCTGCTCTGGGTCACACAGTGATTTCTGGATGAAGCGCAGCTCTCTCTGAGAGGGCTGCTTCCTTTCTGGTATCCAGTCCCCAGCTTTGGCCCTCAACAGTGGCCCTGTCAGTCGTGTTCTTGTCCTGACCTGGTCCCTCACACTGACTTCCCTTCCATATGCCTGTCTTTTCCAAGGTTGGGTGGGGAGGAAAGTAATACCCCCATGCCCTCACTCAGTGGCACAGGGCAGAAGCCTGCAGCCATCTCTTCCTGCTTGAGAGAAGAGTGCGGGCTTGCTTAATCCAGTCCCTAGGAAATCCTCTCTGGCCACAGCTGGATGGTTGGAAACCAGTCCAGGGTCACAGTTCAGCCACAGCCTGACTCTGGTGGTCTTCAGGATGGTATCTTGGTGCATATTAGCTGCTCTCCTGCTTCTACTGCTGTGCTGGGAGGTGATCGAATATCGCCTCATGCATTAACCATGTAGGAGAAGGCTGCTGGAGTTCCGTTACCCTCCCGTCCACCTGTGACCCCAGCCTGTTGTCACCAGCTATCTGGGTTGGCACCTTGATTGATTAACAGGGGTTCCATTATGTGAAACTGCCACAAATGCCACTGGAGGTGGGGGTGCTTGGAACTTCTTATCAGTCTACATGGGGGGTCCCCTATTTTGAGACCTGGGCACATCATACTGTCATACTCATCAGAACCCCTGTTTTATGGACTCATGTCTCCAGCTAGGACAGTGTCTGCCACCCTGCCATCTGCTCCACATCCTATAGAAGGGGCTTTGGCAAAAAGAGTCACAATTCAGCAGTTTTGATAAACCCCCAGAGAAGATCATCCCTGGGCCGGTTCCCAGGGTGGGAAGTACCCACCCCGACTTGCGAATTTCCAAACTCAGCCGCAAAATAAAGGGTTGCTAGTTTGCAGAGAAATTGGCTCAGCTGGGAGAGAGAACCGCAGATGAAAAGCACCTCCTCTTTCCAAGTATCAGTGGGTAACAAAGAAATTGGCAAGCCCCTGCATTCAAAGCCTCTGGCAGAAGAAAATAACTCAAAATTGTGAAATCTGGTTGAAGTGCAGAGGGGTGTTGCCTGGAGCCAGACGGGAGAGGAGTAAAAGGAGAGAGGCTCGTATACGCCGAGTTCCTGGCAGGGATCAGAGGCTGTGCGGGCAATATCGTGTGTTACCTCACTGCGTCTCGACCATGGTGTTGGGGCAGGTGTTCCTGCACTCATTGTCAGGTGAGGTAGCAAGTTCAGAAAGGTGCCGGAGGGCGCCCACAGCTCACGGGTGGCGTTGGCAAAGCAGTGACTCAGCTGAGGCCGTCCAGTTCTGAAGTCCACTCTCTCTCCTGGTTCTCCAGGTTCTCCCCAGCGCATCTCGGGCATGTGGGAACCATGAAGGGATATTAACACATTAAATCAGAACAAGAAACTTGAGAGCAAGTACCTTGGAATAAAAAATAATTTGAATAATCTGTATTTTATGGAGGGTCTCATGAGGTATCCCATCCAGGAGGGAGAAGTAATTGAATGCAAGCATACATTATGTTGAATAAACCTATTTCCCTCAAGGACCAGAGCTGTTATCATTGAAGACTCCCATCACAACCATTGTGCCCGGGAGGGATTAGACAGGGCCTAAAAGAGATACACTAATAGCAGGTCAATCACGGGAACCTGATACTTTGCCTCGTGGTCTTAGCACCCCGAGACTCTGAGGCCTCCTTATGAAGGTTTGGATGCACGAAGGAGGAAAAGGTTTGTGGGACCCTGTGCCCAGAGCCGTTTTAAATTTTATTCTCATTTTTTAATTTGAGTATTAATTTAATAGGGTGTTATATTAGTTTCAGTTGTATAACATAGTTATTCAACAACCCTGTTCTTTACTAGGTGCTCATGATGATAAGCCTACCCTTTGTCCTCTCTATTCTCCCATCCTCCTCCCCTCTGGTAACTATCCCTTTGTTCTCTTTGGTTAAGAGTCTGCTTTTCTGTTCATCTTTTTGTTGTTTTTGTTCATTTTGTTTCTTAAACTCCACATATGAGTGAAGTCATATGGTATTTGTCTTTCTCTGACTTATTTCACTTAGCATTAAGCCATCTAGGTCCATCTGTGTTGTTGCTAATCCTAAAATCTCTTTTGAGTAACTGAATAGTATTCTGTTATATATATATACACCACATTTTATTTGTTCATCTATGGTTGATTACTTTAGTTGCTTCCATATCTTGGCCATTGTAAATGGTATTCCAATAAACATAGGGATGTATACATATTTTCTCTTTTTTTTCCTTTCCTCTTTTTCTTTCGAGACAGGAGGACAGAGGGGCAGAAGGAGAGGGAGAGAGAGAATCTTTTTTTTTTAAAGATTTTATTTATTTATTTGACAGAGAGAAACAGTGAGTGAGGGAACACAAGCAGAGGGACTGAGAGAGGGAGAAGCAGGCCTCCCGCCGAGCAGGAAACCCAATGTGAGACTCAATCCCGGGTCTCCAGGATCATGACCTGAGCCGAAAGCAGTCGCTTAACTAACTGAGCCACCCAGGCACCCTGAGAGAGAGAATCTAAAGCAGGCTCCACACCCAGTGCAGAGTCTGACATGGAGTTCTATCTCACAACCCTGAGATCACAACCTGAGCCAAAATCAAGAGTTGGACACCTTCCCTACTGAGCCACCCACATGCCCCTACATATATCTTCTTGAATTAGCATCTTTCTTTTCTGTGATGCTAGCTACCCAGTATAGGAATTACTGGATCATATGGTAATTCTGTTTTTAATTTTTTGAGGAACCTCCACACTGCTTCCTACAGTGGCTATACCAATTTGCATTCCCCCCAGCAATGCATGAGGACTCCCTTTTCTCCACATCCTCACCAACACTTGTTATGTCTTGTGTTTTTGATTTTAGACATTCTGACAGGTGTGAAGTGGTACCACATTGTCCCACTGTTTTTGAAGAATCACCATTATGGTTAGTACTAGCCCATCACAATGGACTGAATGTCTATGTCCCCACAGAATTCATATGTTGAAATCCTAACCCCCAGTATGATGGCACTTGGAGGTAGGGCCTTAGGGAGATAATTAGGTGATGAAAATGGAGCCCTCGTGAATAGGATGGGTGCCCTTAAAATGGGGCCCCATAGAGCTCACTTGCCTGCCTTCCACCATGTGAGGACACAACTAGAAGTCAACAACCTGGAAGAGGGGCCTCACAAGAACCAGACTCTCTGGTACTTTGACCTTGAACTTCATACTTTGTTTTAGCAACCCAAACAGACTAAGACAAGCATTCTTTTTCAGCTGCTCTGAAAGCCATCAGAGACCATGATGGGGATTTCAGCAGTGGGTAGATGGTAGATAACTCAGTTATCTGTGGCGGTGAAGGGCTAGAAGGGGAGAGTTGCAGAGATTCACAGAGACTAAATGTTCGTTCAGAGAACAACAGATGGTATCTGAAGGCAGAGTGAGATGCAGACTTACCAAAGGAGGAGACATCTAGAGAGAGAAGAGGACAGGCATTCTGAATACTTCCCATTCCTGCACGCTCATGTACTGGCCAGATCTATTGCCAGGTAAATAAAGCTCTGGAGTAGTTTAGAGCAGCATTATCCAAAAGAATTTTCTGTGATAATGGGAAGGTTCTTTATCTGCACTGTCCAATACGGTGGCCATTAGCCGCACATGGCTATTGAGCCCTGGGAATGTGCTAGGTGAAACTGAGGAACCATACTTCTATTGAACTTTAATTAATCACAATTTAACATTCAAGTAGCCACATGTGAGTAATGGCTCCCAGATTGGATGTCACAAAGAGGAAACCAACCTAAAATTTGGGGAAAGTATGGAACATAGGCTATGTCCAGAGGGGGTTAGCCTTGATCAGGCACCACACTGTGACATAAGCAGTCCCGGGCATCTGAAGCAAGGAGGAAGTTCCCGAGGAAGCGTGTGGCGGAGAGGTGTATGAAGATGACCTCACGAGCTCATTGGTCCAGAAACAGCCCTAGTCGTTAGCATCTGGAATTGGACCAGAGAGATGTGGCCCTTGGGTATGTGACTGACCTCCAAAGTTGGTGCAGGCTCTCAGAGGCCCCCTGCTGTGCAGGACTTGATGTGGAATCTTCTTTGATAGCAGGCCCATTCTGCCCATTGCCATTTGATCCCACAAGCTGGGAGAGTTGCTACCCACTCCACTATTTCCCTTGATCCCTGTATGTTCCTCCTTGCAGAGAGTACTCACTCTGTGATTTCTCCTTCCTTTCCTCCCTCCTTCCTTCCTCCCTTCCTCCCTCTTCTCTCTCCTCTCGCTTGCTTCCCTTCCTTCCTTCCCTCCTCCTTCCTTCCCCCCTTCCTCCCTCCTTCCCCTCTTTCCTTCTTTCCTTTCTTCCTTTTGTAAAAAACTTGATGCTGTGAGATGGGATTTATTCACAGGCCCTAAATTTTGCTCTGTAGGTCCCATTATCCTAACTGCGGCCTCTCTCCATTAATGCCGCTGTCATCTTTGCCTGAGGCCTGCAACGGCGGTTCCAGTGGCCAGTTTTATTTTCTTCTTAGACCCATATAGGATGCAACCTTGGAATGTCTTAAAAATCAATGGGTCCAGGGTGCCTGGGTGGCTTAGTGGGTTAAAGCCTCTGCCTTCGGCTCAGGTCATGATCTCTGGTCCTGGGATCAAGGCCCGCATCGGGCTCTCTGCTCAGCAGGGAGCCTGCTTCCTCCTCTCTCTCTGCTTGCCTCTTTGCCTAGTTGTGATCTCTCTCTCCATCAAATAAATAAATAAAAATCTTAAAAAAAAAAAAATCAATGGGTCCGGATCCCTTATGTTCTGTACCTTATGGAGGAAGCTCAGAGAGCAAGACTCACCCTAGGCCCTCCTGTAAATTGTTGGGGAGGAATTAGAAACTGCCCAGGACCCATGCAGGCTCTCCCTAGGCAGGAAACACTCACCCTCCCTGGATGGGTCAATTTTTAGTTTTTGTCAGCTTCTCACACATTTCCACTGTCTCTAGTCTCCTCCAAAAGTTATCCTTTAGGGATACCGCTCAAAGACTTACAACTCCCAGCACAGTCTTCCCTCTTCATCCAAGCTCCCAGGCTCCCGGAAAAGTCAGACCACAGAGGAATCCCATGCCCCACTGTGCTCCATTCAGAGCTCCCTTCCTCTTCCATAGCACTAATAATCTAGGACATCCTTCTCAGACTACAGTGCACGCACACATCTTGGGAGCTTGTTAAATGACACATGAAGACTCATCGGGTCTGGCATGAGGCTCAAGCCTCAGTACGGCTAACAAGATCCCAGATAATGCTAAGGCACTGGGCCACAGAACACACTTTACTGAGTAGTGTGGCTGTAGACTCATGCTTTGGTCCTAGAGAGCTGGAACTGAAGGGGACTGTCAGAGGTCAAGTTCTCTAGAAACAGAGCCAGGGCCAGTGATTCTTGGAGAAGTGCTTTCTAGAGAAACTTATAAGACAGTGTAGGATGAGACGCGGGAAGAATCTAAGCACAGAGGTGGTTCAGATGGCTCTAACCTCATCCTGATCCTCAGTGCAGCACTCGAACACAAGTGGCACCACAGAGGTGCTCCACCCTGAGGCTGGGGAGCTGGGATTTTGCACCAGCAACAGTCATTGACTGTGGGCTGCCACAGCAAGAAAGGCTGAACCTCCTGGTGCGGCCAGGCATTTCCAGGGTTGGTGGCTTCCATATGGTCAAGGGCAAGTGTCCACAGAAGTATACAACTGTGAGCCATCAGCATCCAACACTGACAGCAGCTGGGGGTTGTGTCTGTCCACAGTCTAGGGGATCTGGGCAGGCCACCAACAGTCTACTACAGAGGCCCACAGTCTTCCAGGCCAACTTCCTCATGTCAGAGATTTTGTCTTTGAAAGTGCACATATGTACATAGAGAAGGAATACTAGAAATACATATACTAAACTGTCCATAATGATGACCTCAAGTTGACTTCCCTGAAATATGCATTAATACCATGCAACAATCAAAGGAAATCACTGATACCCCAGCTCAGGAGCTTAGAAATATTTTTGTTTGTTTAATAGCTATTGATTTTCTACGATGATCATTGAGCTATATGGTTTTGATCAATATCCATAATGCAGTACTAATGACGGGGCAGTCTGAAATGCAGTTCATAGCAAAGAGAAATGATAGACTCTTTGGTATGATTTTAAGTTGGAATTTATTTACTTGCATTTTATTTTTGTCCAGTTCTCTGAAAATTGCCCATCTACTTAACAAACGCCCTGGTGATGGGAACAGCCCCTTCATGAACCCGTGGTTTAGCAGTGAGAACGCCTGTGCCTGACATGGGTCTCTGGGTCTTGGCAAACGGACAAGCAGAACTCGGACCTCCCAACTTCTGCTGGTTCCCAAAGACCACACAGCCTGTGTGCCAGGAGCAATTTTCATTTTGAGGGCTTCCTTTTTTTCTTTTTTTGCCACTGCTTAATTAAGCAATCAAGTTAATTGAGATTAATGACTGGCTATTTAATAGGACTTAATAAGTTGCCAAACTCCCTTGGGTTTGGGAACCCAGCTCAGAGCTGCAGAACGCTCCCTGGGAAAGTTGGAGATAGGGCAGCACTAAGCCTCGGCCCTCTGGCCTCTCTGTTTTTTTTGGAGGTTGTGGCGGGTTTTTTGGTTTCGTTTTGTTTTTAATTCCGGTACAGTTAACATAGAGTGGTATATTAGTTTCAGGTGTTTAATGCAGTGATTCAATGATTACTGTTTAATACAGTAAATTCAACAGTTTAATCAGTGCTCATCCTGACAAGTGTAGTCTTAATCCCCTTCATTTGTTTCAACCAGCCCTCCACCCACCTCCTCACCAGTTTGTTCTCTAGATTTCAGAGTCTGTTTTGTTTATCTCTTTGTTCTTTATTCATTGGTTTTGTTTCCCAAATTCCACATATGAGTGAAATCATGTGAGATTTGTCTTTCTCTTATGGACTTATTTCACTTAGCATTATACACCCTAGATCCATCCATGTTGTTGAAAACGACAAGATTTCATCCTTCTTTCTGGCTGAGTAATATTCCAGTGTGTATGTGTTGAGGGTGTGTGTGTATGTGTGTATACCATCTTTATCCATTCATCTAGGGGTTGCTTCCATAATTTGGGTATTGTAAATGATGCTGCCATAAACGTAGGGGTGGATATATCTTTCCTAGTTAGCATTTTCATATTCTTTGCAAAAATACCCAGTATTGAAATTATGGTATATCTAATTTTTTTTTAAGAACCTCCATTACTGGGGCGCCTGGGTGGCTCAGTTGGTTAAGCGACTGCCTTCAGCTTAGGTCATGATCCCAGAAACCCAGGATCGAGTCCCACATCAGGCTCCCTGCTCGGCGGGAAGCCTGCTTCTCACTCCCCCTGCTTGTGTTCCCTCTCTGGCTGTGTTTCTCTCTGTCAGATAAATAAAATCTTTAAAAAAAAAATAAATAAAGAACCTCCATTACCTTTTCCACCATGGCTGCACCAGTTTGTATTCCCACCAGCAGTGGACAAGGGTTCCTTCTTCACATCCTCAGCAACACTCGTTATTTCTTATTTTTTTGATCTTAGCCACCTGACTGGTGTGAGGTGATAACTCATTGTGGTTTTGATGTGCATTTTCTTGATGATGAGTGATGACGAGCATCTTTTCATGTGTCTGTTGGCCATCTAGATGTCATCTTTTTTTTTTTTTAAGATTTTATTTATTTATTTGACAGAGAGATCACAAGTAGGCAGAGAGGCAGGCA
Source organism: Spilogale gracilis (assembly GCA_004023965.1). Lineage (NCBI taxonomy): Eukaryota > Metazoa > Chordata > Mammalia > Carnivora > Mephitidae > Spilogale > Spilogale gracilis. The sequence goes on from PITA01007968.1 coordinate 57,318, forward strand.
GAGAGAGCAGAGGAAACAGGCTCCCTGCTGAGCAGAGAGCCTGATGTGGGCCTCAATCCCAGGACCCCGAGATCATGACCTGAGCTGAAGGCAGAGGCTTTAACCCACTGAGCCACCCAGGCACCCTAGATGTCTTCTTTAGAGAAATGTCTGTTTATGTCTTCTGCCCATTTTTAAGTTGGATTGTTTGTTTTTTTGGTGTTGAGTTGTGTGAGTTCTTTATGTGTTTTGGATACTAACCCCTTATCAGATATGTCATTTGCAAATATCTTCTCCCATTTAGTAGGTTACCTTTTAGTTTTGTTGATTGTTTCTTTTTGGCTGTATAGAAGCTTTTAACTTTGATGTAATCCCAATAGTTTATTTCTGCTTTTGTTTCCCTTGCCTTAGGGAGTATCTGGAAAAATGTTGCTATGACTAAAGTCAGAGAAATTACTGCCCCTACTCTCTTCTAGGATTTTTATGGCTTTCGGTCTCACATTTAGGTCTTTAACCCATTTTGAGTTGATTTTTGTGTAAAGTGTAAGAAAGTGGTCCAGTTTCATTCTTTTGCATGTAGCTGTCCAGTTTTCCCAGCACCATTTGTTGAAGAGACCTTTTCCCAGTGCATATCCTTGCCTCCTTCGTCAGAGATTAATTGATGATATAATTGTGGGTTTATTTCTGGGCTTTGTATCTGTTCCATTGATCAATGTATCCTGTTTTTGTGAGAGTACCATACTGTTTTGATTACTGTAGCTTCGTAGAATTTCTTGAAATTCAGGATTGTGATGCCTCCAGTTGTTCTTTTTCAAGATTGCTTGGGCTATTCAGGCTCTTTTGTGGGTCCATATAAATTTTAGGATTATTTGTTCTAGTGCTATGAAAAATGCTATTGGTATTTTGATTGTGATTTGGGTAGTATGGACTTTTTTGTTTTGTTTTTAATTCCGGTACAGTTAACTTTGGGTAGTATGGACTTTTTTGTTTTTTTAAATTCTGGTACAGTTAACATAGAGTGGTATATTAGTTTCAGGTGTTTAATGCAGTGATTCAATGATTACTGTTTAATACAGTAAATTGTAACAATACTTGTTCGCCCAATCCATGAGCATGGAATATATTTCCATGTGTTTGTGTCATCTTCACTTTATCAGTGCTTTATAGGTTTTAGTTTATAGTCTTCCACCTCCTTGGTTAAGTTTATTCCTATTTTGTTATTTTTGGTGCACTTGTAAATGGGATTGTTTTCTTAATTTCTCTTTCTTTATCTCATTATCGGAGTATTGAAACGCAAAGAATTTCTGTATATTGGTTTTGTATCCTGCAACCTCACTGAATTAATTTATCAGTTGTAATAGCTTTTTCATGGAGTCCTTCAGGCTTTCTATATATAATATGTTGTCTGCAAATAGTGGAAGTTGTACTTCTTCCTTGAAAATTTGGATGTCAGGTCTCTTTGTTTCATTCTCCCTGCTTGAGCCTTCTGGAGGCAGGGGGATGCTAGGGCATCCTAGCATGAGGGAGAGAAAGCTCTGGATTCTCCTGGCTTTCATCGCTGCTTTCTGGGTGGTGAGGCCCTACATCTCTCACCCATGCCACAGCCAGTGGCCTCTCTGAGCAAAGCACATCACCCCACTCCATGTCCAGAGGCTGGGTCCCCAGGTCCTAGGTGTGCCCAGGGGCCTGGACTCCTGATGAATGATAGGGAGCCTTCCAATGCTACCTCTTCTCAATCTCACACTGGATCTCTCTTAGAACCCCTCAGCAGAGCTGTTAAAAATTGCTAACACCCCATCCATACCCCAGAGATTTTTATTTAATTGGTCTAGTGATTGGGGGACCCTTTATATGAAAGTTTCCCACATGAGCCTAATGTGCGGACATTGATTATGAGATGGAGGAGTATTTCTAAGCAGGGCAGGGTGTAGGAAAGAAAGAAATTGAAACACAGGCCCAGTAAACCCCTAACACCAAGAGGTTATCAGATTGAGAGGAAGATGGGCAGGAGCCCATGGGACGGTGGCTGCCCCCATCTTGTGTGTCAGCTGTTGGAGGACTTTGGTTGTTTTTTCTCATCCTCAGTGGAAAAAGAACCAGTGATCTGGATTTTTCTGTCCCTTTTTATCTTGATTCACTCCCTGACTCTCAGCAGGGGCCTCATAGAGATGGGGTCATTTGTCTCCGGGAAACTGCAGGCAGGCTGCACACTCTGATGAAAGGAAGGTTGCACCTGCCACCACCCGGCCCCCTCCCCAGGTGGCAAGGCCCCATCCCCTCCCTGCCTGCAGGTGTGAACACTGATCCAGACTCCTGGAGGTACGTGCAGTAAGGATGCCAGCGGGGTAAGGATTCTAGCGTTACAGACCCAGGCCTTTTCCTCCTCCTCCCTCGTCCCAAACAGCAGAGGCTTCACAAATCTTAGTTGTGTGGCTTTGGGGTCAGACACCTTTGGAAGGAGATGGGAGCTTCACCTGCAGAATTGAATGGACAGGAAAAGCTACTATTGGTAGGAGAAGCAAAGAACTATCCTGAAAGGGGAGGGAGAGTGAATGATGAGAGGAAAGTTCCCCAGAGTGTGGGGGGACTTCGAGGGGTGACAAGAGATCTTGGCCCAGCCATCCTGCTGTGATGAGAGGGTAGGGGCAGATAGATGTAAGCACACAGCTGTCAACATTTTGTGATGCTTCATGGATGTATGATCCTCCTAGATGTTTCTCAAGAGACAGCAGAAACAATTTAAATTGCTCTTCAGTTATATTTGGATGTAGGGCCCATGTTACTTCTGAATGCAACACCTTGGGAAGGAAAGCTGAAGCTTAGACCAAGAGTCACCAGTTTATAGGGGGGGACACAGATAGCTCCCAGGTGTAAGCGAGGACTCAGCTGATGACCTAGTTACCAACACCGAGCAACACAATGCCCGGCTCCAAAAGACAGCCACTCACTAAGTCCTGGATCTCAATACATCCTCCCTATCCATCCTTCCCAAAGCGGATCCCCTGGGACCACGTTCTTAGCCTTATTGCACAACACAGGATGTACTTACTTCTCTAAGGGGTGACTCTGAGAGTGAGCCATCCAGACCCTGGAAGCTGATCGAGGTTTTGTGGCAGGTGTGACCTGGTGGGCAGGGGTGGGTAGAGTCACACACAGCCCAGATTGTAGTGTGAGGCTTCTGGGCAGTTCACTCTGAGTGCCAGCATTTCCCTGGCAAGGACAGACCCTTGGGCAGCTTCCTCTGAGGAGTAGTTGCTCAGATAACGTCGGTAGTCACCACTGGTCAGCCGCACCCATCCCCGTCCCTGGCTCCCACTGACTCTCCTTGCAGGCTGGGCCTCGGCCACAAGACTGGTGCTATGGGAGGAGGTACTGAGCTGCCGTGGTCCCTCTGAGAACAGTGTCTATAATTCGGCCTGGAGAGAGTAGCCATCCAGATTCAGGCAATTTTGACTTTAATTTGAGCAGAATTACAAAGCGTCATAAAAGAAGCCTATGATTTGGGCTAAAACCCTGCCAACACAGTCTGGTCCAGGCCCTGGATTTATTTCTAAAAAGAAATACTTGAGAAGTCAAAATCCTTAATACCGGTTGGCAACAGACTGCAGAATTGACCCCTGCTTGGCGTCTCAGCTTCATCCTCAGCCCCTCCCCCGCCGCCCCCGTCCCAGCGCCCATGTGAGCCCTCCTCTGCTCCTCAGACTGACGAGGCTCTTCACCCCTCCCAGCCTTTGCCACACGGGGCTTATGTTGTCTGGGAGTCCGCCTCCCAACACTCACCCTTCCCCTGGCCAGCTCATGCTCATGTCTCTGGTTCCATTTAAAGATCACTTCTCTAGGGAAGCTTGCCTGACATCACCCTCCAGAAGAGTCTGGAAGTCCTAATGTCCTTGCTCATGGCGCCCATGCTGCCCCTTCATCGCACTTACCACCTGTTCACTTCCATCCCTATTTGGGTGATCACTTCACTCCCTTCTCCCTTGTTAGTCTGCCTTCTCCACAAAGACAGGGCCATGACTGTCCTGCTCAGCCATGCATCTGAGAGCTGGTGCAGGGCAAGCACGTGGCCAGCACTCAGAGCACATTTGTTGAATACACAAATGAATGAAAACGAGCTGGTGTTTCAATAAGACATTTTGTGTTAGAGAAGAAGTGGTTTACACCCAATCCCCAAATGGAGAGCTAGGTGGGAGACCTCCTTACCAGAGGAGGATCTAGACTTTGTGAACCCTGAAGCTGTATCATTTGGGAGTCCCTTTGAAGAAAGATAATATAAAATAACTGTGTGTGCTATAAACTTTATAAAAGCATGACATAGGAGCAAACAGGCTAGGCCACCCTGGGGACTTAGGGGTGAGGGGCCCTACAGCTGAAGCTCTGTTAGCCTCCTGGTCGATCCATGCCCCTCTGGTTCCAAGTAGGGACAACCCAGGGTGAGTTCCAGAACACTCCCACTAATGCAGACCTCTGGGGTATGAGGAGCAGACTGAGAGACCAGCATCCTCAGCAAACCCTCTCCCCTCCCATTCCCGAGCCTCAGCCCTGTCAGTTAATTCGGGCCTTGAGAGGTTAGAAGTGTGGAGGTGAAGGATAAAAACACACAGAGTCCCTTCAGGGGGCCCCAAGGGCCCCTAGAAACCTCATCTACCTATAGTCCTCCCTGCCTTAAATCCCTTTAACAGGGGTGGAGATCTGCACAGCGTCTTCCAAGCTAGCTCAGCACTTAGCTGAAGAAGAACCCTCTGCAGCTTTCTGGAACTCTCTCTCTGGGCGGACCTCTCCTCTCCTCTGCTCTATGCTCTGAATCTCCAGCTCTGTTTTCTCCACTCCAGGAGACTACTGGCTCTGTTGGGAGCCCTCCCCACACTGTGGCAGGGACATGTCCAGACAGAAGCTGGAACACCTCATTTGTGACCTTCTCCAAGGGTCACTGTCCTGAGTTGTCTATTATTATCCAATATCTGAAGACCATTGTTTCCTATGTTTTGTCTGGCTTTTTTTTTTTTTAATTGTATTAGGTAAGGGGATAAATTCAATTCCTGTGGCTCCATTTTGGCCAATAATGAAAATCCACTTCATCCGTTTTCAGGAAATTTTATGCCAAATACAAGTGCAAATAACCAGAGTTTGTAGACCATTCATTCTGTGCAGTAAAAATGACATGCCTCAAAAAAGCAGCTAGTTTAACTTGTGACTCAAATAGTTGCCTGAGTGCTTTTCCCGAGAGGCCCATTGCACTCAGGGTGCAGCAGGCGTGCTTTCTGGGTGCCCCCTATTTCATGGCACAGAATAGTACGAAGACATCTGCTCTGGGGCTGAGATGTAATATAATTCATAATTTTATTGCTTCATCAGGACATTCCTAAGTGCAACTGGCTTTTCCTTTCTTTTTTTTCCCCAACGAGTGCACAGCAGCAAAGAATGATTGGTGGGTCCACTTGGGGCCACAGGCTCAGGTCAGGTTAGGAGGTAACCATTCATACCCACCTTTGTCCTTGTGGGGGGAGAGGGGGCAGTGCAATTAACAGTGCACCCACCATATTGTTATGAAAATAGCTTGGGCATCTCTGATCCCTGCAAAGGGTCTCAGGGACTGCCCCAGGGTCTGTGGAACATTCTGTGAGAACGGCTAGTTGAGCTTCCCCCAAGGGACCCCCAAACTGCTGGTTTATTGGACCTGAGAGAGGGACAGCCTCGCTGTTGGGTGGGTTACAGCTTTCTTGGTCTGTTTCTCATTTTTCACAATGAGTTGTCCCCACTGTGTGAGCTTGGTGGCGTTTCTTCTGGCCTTGCTCTCTGTTTCCGCCTCTGGAGCCAAGACTCGGGGTCCCAAGGCAGCAGTGTGCACCATCCCTGGGGAGGGAGTCCCATTAACTGCTTGTGACCTTGGCTTATTCCAACTGAGTGGATCTATGGACATAATAACAATAGCCAACATTCATAGATTCCTTATTCTGTGCTAAGAAGTGGTGAATGTTACCCCTCCCGGTCTGTTTTCTCTTGATGGGCAGCAGGCTGAGCCAGCCCATCTCTCTACTGAGGCAAGGCCTGCCCTGGGACAACAGTCCAGAAATTACCCCTTCCTTTCATGCTGTGCCTGAGACATGTGTGACTGTGTATGTTTTCATTTACCGTTTTTTTTTTATTACAAAGTAATTCGTTCTAGGAAATAACAAATGTATTTATTTTCTTGTCTATATTTTAATTTCCTCTCTGAGTTTGCTCAATGGCAAAGAAAATAATGAAGTAGAAATTTTGTACAGTGTGTTCTCAGAGACGGTAGCTATTTTCTCATTCTTTCTGAGGAAAGAGTGATCATATGCTACGTTTTGCACCTATCAGATTTTTGTCAGAATGGGCTTGTGTATATACTGACTGAAAGAATCCAGACTCGCATTTAAATAATGTCCCAGGAGCTACTGACTGGAAGTGCGTGAAAAGAAGCCTCTTCATGGCTGAGGGGCTGGGGGTGGGGAGGGGAGGTGTCACCACTGTACACCCATTTCAAGGATGGTCAAATGAAGGTTTCCAGATATGAGAGGACGTGGGTGCCCAGGGATTGTGCTTCTTATTGACCTCTCTTCTCGATGGTGCACTGCCCTTCCTGCATTTTTTCTAGTCCTTAGTCACATGGCTGTCCCCTGGAACCATCAGAGGGAAAAGCCCTACCCCAGCCCTACCTCCCGGCCTCGGCGGGTGTGGACTGTGGCTGAGGATGGCTGCTTGAATCAGGTAGACTTGGATTCAAATCCAGCCTCTGCGCCTCCCAGCTGAGTGCCCTTGAGAAATTACTTCACCTCTCGGAGCCTCAATTCCTCATCTACAAAAGGCACAATAATAATAGTACCTAGCTCAGTGGGTTGTTGAGAGAATGACTCAGGACATTTAGGTCAAGTGCATGGCATAGTGCTTGCACTCTGAACCAGGGGCTGAGTTATTACTGTTGCTCATGATGATATCAAGCTTCTGGTAATTCTCTGGAACCGTGGTTGGCAGACCTACTACAAATCCAGCCCTTGGCCTGTGTTTGTATGGCCTGGGAGCTAAGAATGATTTTTACATGTTCAAAGTGTTGTGAAAAGGAGGAGGTGGCTGACGAGGCGGAGGTAGGAGAAAGACCATATTTACTATCTCACCCTTTATAGAAGTTAGCCAGCCCCCACTCTAGAAGCCCAACATAAGGAGCTTATTTTCAGATTATTGATACCCACTCCCACCACCAGTATCCTTTCAGATGACTCCATGAAGAATTAAATTGGACCTGGCCACCTCCCCTGTGGAGCTTTCCTAAATTCCCCAGGTTTGGGTGACCCCTTCTTCCTGCCAGCTTCTTCACCTTATACTCTTCTGGGCACCTTCTCCTGTCCTCACAAACAGACATTCAGCATCCAGAAGACAGGGACCATCTGTTAGATTCTGTGTCTGTGTGACCCCTTATAGTCCATTATCCTAATCATAGTAGGTGCTCAGTAAACATTTGTAGGGTGGTTGAACTGATGCCCTAGCAAACACTAAGAGTTTGCCCACTTGCCTGATTCTCCTAGACATTCACAGACTACACACAGCCTGTGTGTAGCAGGCAGACAGCAAGTGGGTACCCATGTTGATTACTGGTGTCTCGCAGCATGTGTGGAACAGATGCTCCATTGGTCTCTGACAAATGTAGTGCCCAGCCCCCACAAAACACCTGATGCCCTGAAGTGGCTTTTCTCTGCAGTGTCTCCCTAGCTCAGCTTGTCTCTGAGCACTCTCCCTGGTCACCAGAGCCAGATCTGGGGGGCAGCCCTTGCTAGAAGTGGATGCATGGGCAGGCTGGCGTGGCTTGAAGGGAGACAGGCAAGGGAGAGCTGGGCACCAGGAGGCAACAAGCATTTGTGTACCCACCTGGCTACCACTGTGGATGGATACATCAGAGATTGAGGACTGTTTTTTTTTTTTTTAAGATTTTATTTATTTATTTGACAGAGAGAAAGATCACAAGTAGGCAGAGAGGCAGGCAGAGAGAGAGAGGAGGAAGCAGGCTCCCTGCCGAGCAGAGAGCCTGATGTGGGCCTTGATCCCAGGACCCTGAGATCATGACCTGAGCCGAAAGCAGAGGCTTTAACCCACTGAGCCACCCAGGCGCCCCGATCGAGGACTTTTGACAGGGTGGGCAACCGTCTGCTGGCACAGGCAAAAACATGGTAAATGTTTTATGGATACAGCTTTGCAATACTTGATGAACTGACAGAACCCATTTCCAGACATGGTGACCAGGCTGTACTTTCCTGGCACAGAGTTATACACACCCCACATCTGTTATTTAATTTAATCCTCACAACTGCACCCCCAAATACTTATCACCAATTTACAGACGAGGGAACTGAGGCTCAGAGAGTGCTTTGGCCCATAGTCATAAAGCTGATTAGAGACAGAGGCAGGATTTGTCTCCCAGTCTATCTGCCAGCAAAGCTCTTCTTGAAACTTCCCTGAGAACCTACCAGTGTAGGAGACACCCTGCCAAGTGCTGTGGAGACCGGGAAGGGGACGGATGTCAGGCCCTAGCCAGAAACAGCTTACCCTGCATCATGAAGACAAGATGTTTGGGGATTGGGGGAGCCCTCTACTTTGGGATCCCAGAAGGCTCTGTGGAGCCCGTGGACCCAACCATCTGCAGGCCTATAGGCCAGTCCTCCCTACTTAGGGGGCATTTTGGGGACATGGGCGGGCAGGAATGCCCAGAGCAGGAAACCAGATGGTATCCTGAACCCACCCTGATCCTAGACTGATCAGACCTGGACTAGAGCCAGCAATGAACTCATTTCCCCAGGCCAGCTCAGAGCTGTGTGGAAAGGGCTTGGCCCAGGGCTTGGGGCTCAAGCTCAGCCCCCTTTTCTGGTTTTGTAATAGCTCACACCTTGGCCCCTTCAGCCCTCCCGAAAGTCTTCCCTAAAGCTTTGCCCATGCCTGGCTGCCTTGTTAGGTGTGAAGGGACCCTCCTCCTGCTTCACCCAGCACCCTGAGCTCCTTCTGAAAGACACAGCCCCCCCAGACATGACAGTCTAGAACCAGGGCTCGGGGCTTGTGACATTGGCCCAATGATCCCTTTCGGGGCCTAGGGACTAAAAAGTCAAATAAAAAGCAACCCCACAAACATCCTCTGCAGAGCAAGAGGAAATTGTCCTCAAAAGTCCTTAGGAAGCATTTACTCAATGGCAATTATGGTATTGTTGCTGCTGTTATCACTGACTTTCTTTGAAGTCCGTGATGCCTTCTCAAATGGCTTTCCTCCCCTTTCTCCACTCATTCCTTTCCTTTTTCTCTGTTGCAGGACATCTGTGGAACTACCACGCCCTCCTGGCTTCCCCTCTGCCTACTGCCCCAGGCCTAAAAGTGTACCTACCCTTGTCTCATTCCATCAGAGCCAAAGGCTTCCCCAAGAATCAGAGGGGACTTCTTCCAACAGATAGGCAATTCTGTGAGTTAACCTGCTGAACAGGCCCGTGTTGATATGTGACTGGGGGAGGTGGGGGGAAGACGCAGGGCCTTCTGTTACTGAGCATCCCTTTAATGCAGGGTCCTACAGGGGACTTTGTCAGTGTCCCCCAAAGCTGAGAAAGGTACTTAAGAAAAAGATTTTAAAAGACATTCCCGGGCTTAGTTCTTGTGTCTGTCTTTGCAGTTTTTCCATGTTTTTACATTTCGGCCATCAGACCTAACTCCTGGCATCAGGAACAGAGAAAAAGGTGGCAAAGGCAAGAACAAAGAGAGCTCACAGAAACCCAAAATTTGTATGAAAAAATAGATGCAGTGTTGAGCTGTGACCTTGGCACCCTTTCCTTTCCCACATCAACTGTATTGCGGAGAAAGAGGGCTAAGGCTGTGTTAGCCCCGGGTTAGAGTGTGTGGGGGTATTATAGAAAACCGCACCAGAGCCCTGGCCATGGAGATTCAGACAAGAGTCTGGCATATGTTTTCCACATTAAGCAATGAAAATTGATGAGCCTACTCTCTTCTCAATCCCTGGAAAGCCACATGCTCTGGATCAGTTTGGGAACCAGAGAGAGAAACCCTGGGGATTCACACCAGTGTAAGGAGAGATCCTTCTTACCCGTCGGTATGACTCAGCTCTGTGCCATGATAAACTTTCCTTGTTGTTTGTGTGCGAGCTGCAGCAGGGCTTGCTTTCCTACCCTGGAAAGGGACTTGGGAGCTCTCTCTGCTTCCTACAGGCTCCTTTCTCCCACCACTGCCTTGCAAAATTTGCGGGAGGGGGCCCAGAACAGAAGCCGAATGGATGCAAAAGATGCCCTGTGATGCGGTTGGAGCCCAGAAACACAGCATGGGCCCAAGGCTTCTTGGGGTCTAAGCTGTCAGTGATCTTGCTGCTGTGTTCTGGAGGGGGTCCTGGGGTGGGTGTGCCTTCCCAACAGGAAGGGCCACTGAGAAGAGCACATGGCTAACCCACAGAATAGAGAGGTTCCTGTTCCCCTGCTTTCTCCTTTTTTTCAAAAAGTTTGGAAACGTTTTCTTTATTTTTTCTAATTATGTAAATAATATACAGTCTGTCATTTTAAAATCAGACAATACAAAAAAGTGCAAGGAAAATAAAAATTGCCTGAGGTCCCACACTCTGAGGTATCACAACTTAGTGAACATCATTTTATTCTTTGTTATATACATCTGTAACATGAACACACATGTAACATAAACAGGACTTCACTCGTGATGTTTAATCACCTTGACAGGCTGTTTTTCTTGAAGTTTGATTTAGCTTCATCTGATCTCATTTATTTTAGTCTGGTGTGCTCTGTACTTGACTGGTTTGGTGAGGTTTAGTCTGGTCTGGTCTGGTCTAGTTTGGTCTGGTTTGATTTAGTTGGTCTGATCTGGTCTGGTTTGATTTAGTCTGGTCTAGTCTGGTCTGGTCTGGTTTGGTCTGGTTTGATTTAGTCTGGTCTGGTCTGGTTTGATTTAGTCTGGTCTGGTTTGATTAGTCTGGTCTGGTCTGGTCTGGTTGATTTAGTCTGGTCTAGTCTGGTCTGATTTGGTCTGGTTTGATTTAGTCTGGTCTGGTCTGACCTGGTCTGGTCTGGTTTGATTTAGTCTGGTCTGGTCTGGTCTGGTTTGATTTAGTCTGGTCTTGTTTGGTCTGGTTTGATTTAGTCTGGTCTAGTCTGGTCTGGTCTGGTCTGGTTTGGTCTTGTTTGATTAGTCTGATTTGGTCTGGTTTGATTTAGTCTGGTCTGGTCTAGTCTGATCTGGTCTGGTCTGGTTTGGTCTTACCTGATTGAGCCTGGATTGATCTGGTCTGATTGAGTTTGCTTTGGTTGGGCTTACCTCCCCATTCTCCTTCTTTGCTGGGCCCTCTGTTACCTTTTATCAAGTTCATTCAAACATGAGGGCGTTTGGAGGATGGCTCATTTCACAAAAACTGGGACTTGGCGGACATTGCCTTTTTTGTGATATACCCTGGAAATCCCCCTGAGGCAGCAGAAATCCAAGTTGTTCCCCTTAATGACTGCCCAACATTCCATGGTATATGTATATCCTATTAACCCAGCCATTTGTCCACCAAGAAGCTGTGGCCCAATTTTTGGTATTGGGCCGCTACACACGTGTCTCAATGTGGATGTGTCGTGCACTCCTCCAAGGGCACCATTCACATTAGTGTGCTACCCTGGGGCCCAGGCTGTAGTGAATATCGTCCCACAGCTAGTCTGACATCCTGATACTTTTACTACTGTGAGATGCACACCCAGCTTTGAGATTTCTGGGTCAGGAGATAGGTGTGTTTTTACTTAGAATCAGTGTTGGCAGATCAATGTACATTTCCCTTGGCAGTGTATGAACAAAAACTCCCACCTTCTCTCAATTCTAGTTATCAGTGATATCTCACTGTTGCTTTATTTTGCATTTTCTGAGACTATGTTTTCATATGTTTATCACCTTGGATTTGTTCTTCTATTTTTCTGTTTTGAGTTGGTCTTTTGCTTCCATTGAGATGTTTGTCTTTGTTGAACTAATAAGAACTTTCTCTTAGAGATTTTAATCCTTTATCTGTCGTCTGCGGTGCAACCTCCATCCCCTCCAACTTGAACACTTGCTTTCTGATCTTGTTTATGATATCATTCATTAATTTCAAATTGAATGTAGTATTTCATATCTTTTGATGTATAGCTTTCAGATTTATTGTCTTACTTTACAAGGTATTGTTATTCCCTAGATTATACATACACTTTCCTAGATTTCAAGTCTTTTGCTTTATTTTTTCCATTTAGGCCTTTAATTGGTCTAGAATTTCTTTTTAAGTGCAACATAAGGTAAGGATTCAACTTGATTTTCTTTCACATGGATGGCCTGTGATGCCATCATCTTTTACTAAAGAAACATTCATTTTCAACAATAAAATATCACCCTTGTCATGTATTAGTCACTAAACTGTGATCCTCCTGGTGCATTTTTGTTGGTGTTGTTCCAGTGTTCTAGACACTAGACACATATTCCTATGCCAATACTATGTTGGCTTTGATTGCAGAGTATTTGTGTTATGTTTTAATATCTTGTAAGGCCCTTTAGTTTTGTTTTCCAGAAGACAGAGGAGCCACTGAGATTCTAATTAGAATTGTATTACATGCTTCTTATATTAAGTTTTCCACCCAAGAATATAGGGCGTCATTGCATTTGTTCAGCTCTTATTTAAGACTTTTAATAAGATTTTATGGCTTTTTTCATGTAATTCTTGTGCCTGTCTTTTTAAATTGTTTCCTAAGTTTATTATAGCATGGATGCTGTTATGAATGAGTTACTTTCCATTTCTGTGTATGGCTAGTATTAGTATAGAAAAAAGGCTATACCTCAAAAGAGAAAAGCTATCTGAGTACCTAGTGTCAAATTTCCTTATTCTTTTTTTTTTTTCCCTAACTGTAAAGTATTTGGATTTTCTAGATGCAATTATAGCATCATCAAAATGGGCAATTTTATCTTTTTTCCAAAGTCATGTACAAATTATTTCACTTTCTTGTCTTTTTAAAAGTATAATTAACCTAGTCCTAGTGTTCTATTAGTTTCAGCTGTGCAATATATTGATTTGACAGTCTTCTACATTACACAATGCTCCCCACAATGTCCCTTTCTTACCTTACTGCACCCATTAGAACCCCCAAAACAGTGTGGAATAATAGTAGGGGTCGTGCACATCCCTGCCTTGTTCCTGATTTAAGTGGAAATGTTTCTAAGGTATCACCATTTGTAATATTTGCTGTTGGGTTGTGATAAATAGCAGTTACCATATTTAGCTATTTCCTTCTCTTCTACTTAGGATTTTTATTAGGGAAGGCCTCTAAATTTTACCGAATGCCTTGTCAACCTCTACTGATCGGAATGTGTTACTGATAAATATAGAAGTAGAAACCTAAATCAAATATTTGCCTTGTATTACAAGAATAATACACTTTGACCCAAAGGGTTTACCCCAAATATATAAGGTTATGAGAGTTCTCTATTCACAAGTTAGATTATTTTTTGATTTCATACTAAATTTATCAGGTTTTGTATATAAATTTATGGTATTGACCCATTGAAGTTTTTCATCTCTGGTTGTGCTTATTTTTGCTTCACCATTTCCTCTAGCTTTTCAGATTGATTTGGTGCTGCATACTTATACCTGCATTCACCTACAATTACTCTGATTCCTTTCACATCCATGATAACACCTCAGGGTTGGTCTTCTGGCTTTGGCTTTCCTTTTTTGGTCACTTCTTTTTTTTTAAGATTTTATTTATTTTTTTATTTATTCATTCATTCATTCATTCATTCATTCATTCATTTATTCATTCATTTAACAGAGAGAGAAACAGTGAGAGAGGGAGCCCAACCAGGGGGAGAGGGAGAAGCAGGCTTCCCATTGAGCAAGGAGCCCGATGTGGGGCTTGATCCCAGGACCCCAGGATCAGACCTGAGCCACCCAGGTGCCCTCACTGGGCTTTTCAAAACAAAAATGTTTAACACCGAGCTCTGCTACTTTAAATCTTCTGTACACATTTTTAATAACTGAAATAATGTGGCCCCTCTGCCATCTTGACCCGCAGTGACTGACACAATTCCTTAGGGGTCCTGACTCTTTGATCAGAAGAATTGAGGCCACCACTGTGACCGAAGAGGCCTCATGAGACTGTGAGCTCCTAACAGACGAGGATTCTGGTGCCCAGTTTCGGGCAGGGGGCCAGGCAGTGCTGGCACCCCAGGAGCACTGGCAGGAAGGAGGCAAGAGGAGGTGAGCCAGTGCCCTAGACTAGTTCTGAAGAAATCGAAGAAGAAAGACACATTTCAGTAACTCTCTCCTCATCTCAAAAGGCAATATTTATTCACTTAACCCAGTTGAGAAAACAAGGGTATGTAAGAAGAAAACACTTAAAAGCACCCAACATCCCACCATTGGGAGGTGAAAAGTCACTCCAAAGCCAGCGCTTCTGAGGAGGGTCCCCGGCAACCCCAGAGCTCCAGCACCTACTCCTGTGCCGTCCCAGGCAAACAACTCCACCTCTTAAGGCCATATTTTCCTCATCTGTCAAAGCGTGAGAATACTGAATGCATAGGCTTGTTAACGAGGATTGACTGAAATACCTATAAAGCCCTTAATACATCATATGAACCCCACAGGCAGCTCTGATTAATGACATCTGGGTATATGTCTTTTCAGTCTTTGCAAATATACATCATACAGGCACATACACACAGTAAAAATGCAAACTGAGTCCCAGTACAGTTCTGGAACAAGGAGTGAATGTTATTCTCTCAACCCAGTGCACGAGAGCAGAGCTCAGCTTGCCTTGTGCACCCTCCGTCCCACGCACAGCATCACCCGCCTCTCCCTGAAGTTCAGAGGGGAGCCTTCCTCCCACCTCAGGTTGGGCGCTCCTCCTGAACTCACCTGGAGGCTATTAAGTGGATAGGATCAAAGAAAACCTAGTGTATGGTTTTTGTTGTTGTTGTTGTTTTCATCAAATGTGACTCTTATGTCCTGCATCTTATACTTTGGTGCAGTGAAACTTGTTAAAATGAAGTAGAGTTCACTCTTTCCAGTGTCCTAGGGTATACGTAATTTATGTGCCATCCAAGGATATTGTTTGAAATTAGACTGCCCAGGCAGGCTGGACAAAGGGAAATGGAGACTATTTTTCTGTCCTGTCTGATCTCATAATATTCTGTGAGGAACCTCACAGCACTTCCCCATTCTGATATTTATAAAATTATAGTATCTAAAATTTGTGCAATTGTTTCACCATTTGACTATGTTTCTGTCTGTCCCATAAGCTTTGAACTCCTTATTCAGCTTTCATGGCCTGAAGTTAGACACAGAGTGGATATTTTCAGTATTCATTGAACCATGAATGAATGAGTGAAGGAATACATGAATGAGTGATCTCCTAACCAGACTAGAAGGTAAAAGAGAATTAAACCCTAACTAAAACCCAGATCTTATAGCCCCCAGCCCAGTCCACATATTTCTATCCTTCCATGGGGAAAAATGAGATCTTGTATCAAAACCAGTCACTGTCGATCCTGTTCACCATTCATTCATTTATTTATTAGCAAATAGACATGAACATCTGCTGTGTGGCAAGGGCCTCCTCTAAGAGTTGCATATGCAGAAGGAATGGGTGCTGGCTTTAACAATGTATTTTTCAGAGTCAGGTGGTCCAAGACATGCTGCCCCGGGGCCAGGGCCCACTTGGCCTCTCACTGTGCTTCAGCACAGCCTGATATGAGAATCAGGATTTGGAGGTGGGGGACAGGAGGGAGAAAATATAAATCCAAGGATTTCCTGTGTCCTGATCCCCTTTTGAGTGCTGTACCCCAGGTTCTCAGGTCCTTCCTGCCACCCCTTCAACTCCCCTAGCTTCCCAACTATTGAACTTCACCGAGGTTGCCCTGCCTCAGACTTCAGATCTTTTCCTTCTCCTCCAGGAAGGAACTAAGCCTTCCTGTGCCTGTTCATCTGGTCCCCTCTAACATAGCCTCTTTTCCCACATGCTTCAATTTCTTTGCACATTCTGCCTTATGTTCTGGTTATCCAGCACATGTCTTATCTCCTCTACTAGATTATCAGCTCCATGGGCTCAGGATCCATGTCAGATTTATCTTTGCATCCTCAGCAGTGCCTGACATGTTGCCTCATAGTGGTTATTACTTAATCCTTGTTGAATAAATAAATGAATTAATGTGTAACAGAAGGGGAAAATGTGATCTAGGGAGACAGGGATTAGAGGAAACAATCATTTGCTCAGCACAAGAAATGAACTAGAAATGGAGGGGTGAGCAGAAGAGAGGAGAAAAAAGAGGAAGACAGAGAGCCAATAAACATGTCAGGAACCTGAGTAAATAGAAATGGCCAAGGGACTCTCTAAGAGCAGGGGAGTCTGGTGTCTGATGAATCTGTGGTCTCTAGGATGTGGTGGAGCCATCGCTCACTGTAGGCTCAATCTTTTGTGAAATATGGTGTACTCATAGACACCTTGTATCGATGGGTCATGATTTCTTGGGAAATCCAAGAAATGGAGCTGTGTCGCACAACAGGAGTGAAGCCAGAGAGAATGGTATGGGAAATCGGTGCATCCTCAGAATGCATTCCCTGGAAGCTGGTGCTCAGAGCATCCTAGGCTCCCAAACTCCCCTCCCCATCAGACTCCATGGGAAAAGAAGGGAGAAGAAGGGGCAGAGAGAGGTTTCTATCACACATGGAATGAGGTTGAAGCTATTTATTTAAACTCAAAGGCTGGGATATTTGATACCTGACATATGAATGAATGAATGAATGAATGAATGAATGATAAATTAATTATGGCTAATATGTTAATGTACTCTAGTGGCTTAATGTCTTAGTGTCCTTAAAAAAATTTTTTTAAAGAGCATCAATGTCTTACAGAGTGGCCTCAGGATCCACGAGAGAGATGCTTTGGAGACAAGGCAGTTATTTTGGAGCTCGTTAAATTTACTGGCCCTGATTCCAACCCTGAGTCAACTCTGTCTTAGGTCACTGTCCCAGTGATGCCACAGGTGCTCAGCTAGAAGTGCCTGATCATTGTCACATGCTGAAAACGGACCTAGTGAGAATGGCAAGGTCATTAAAATGACCTGACTTCAAATCCCAATTCATGAGTTTGTGTTTTCAAACCTGTTGGGCTTTGGAAATGCCACTGTCTCCACCTAGGACAGTGTTGTTGGAAAGTATAAACCAGAAATTTCGTTGGGAAGCCCAATCAAGGAATTGTCTCAAAGCTTAGACACTTGATTCTTCCTTGGGCACAGATCACATTTTACCTTTAACAACACAGCCCTTGGTCTCCTTGGGCAGTCTTTATTGGGTTCCACCCCAAATCCCATCGACTATGGGGAAATGCAAGTTTGGATGTGTAGAGATTATGGAAATGGAAGCACAGCAACCTGGCTTCAAGAAGAGAAGACAGATAACAAAGAGGGTCACAGAGTGGGAATCTGAAAAAACAACTCTAAGGACAAAAGATACTGAGCTATTTATAGGGCTATAAAGCTCTGTCACCCCATAAAACTTAATAATCCCTAAAAGTACTTCTGGGGACATAGGGAGCAGCTGAGCTGTTCGGGCCAAGTCAGTGATGGCGCCAGCCAGTTACTAGGTCCTTCCTTAGTGTATGAGCCCATGCTACAGACAATGGCTTGTGTTCACAGACATGGCTTTGAGTCAACAAGACAAGGTGAAATTGCACAATGCTGGGTTTACTAAGGAAGATATGGTTGAGGTGTATTTTAGGAAGACTTTAATTGAAAATGCTAGCAAGGTGGGGTGGAGAGGTCGTGCAGACCAGGATTCAAGCCAGCTCCATCCTAAGCAGAGCACTGAAGGGTGCACCTAACACCTCTGAGCCCCAGTCTTCTTATAGCCACCACACAGAATTGTTGAGTGACATAACATAGACCTCAGCCAGCACCCATGTTCTCCTTAAAAGACTGGGTTTCAGTTGCAGATTGGCACAATGCTAGACAAATTACCCACTGCATGTAACTGTTACTCCCATTGCTACCATCATTCCCACTGTGAGTGCTGAGTTTCCTCTTCTCAAGGAGAGACCCAGAAACAACCCCGCCCCACCCCCCTGGTCTCTCTCCCAGGCAGCTTCTCTCCCAGGCACATGGTCCCACCCTCCTCTACACCTGTTAGGTGGGCTTTCTTGTCTCCGTGCAGATGTGTTCAGTGACGGGTAAGAGCATTCCATTGTATTCAGGCAGACTGAGTTCAAACCTACATGTAGCCTTGGCCAAGATATTTGACCTTACTGTGCCTCATTTTCCTAATCCGTAAGTGAGGGGTAATGAAATACCTCATAGGGATAGCATGAGGATGAGATGAGTTATTACATGTATGTTTCCTGGAACAGTGCCTGTGGACCTAGTATCATCAAATATTAGGTAGTTATTATTTGTGCATAATACAGACGTATTATGTGTGTATCTTATGAATGTGTACATATAAATATACATGTAAATATCATGGCACCTCATACAAATGGATACTATGCATTTTATGAATGAATGGATGAAAGTAGATGGTCTGGGAGAAACTATTTCAGGGAATTGCTGGTGAGGTTTGCCAGGAGGCCATGACCTTTCCTTTCTAATTAACAGGCTCATGGAAGTGGGGAGAGGACTTCTGGGGCTGTAGACACTGAAGCCCTTTCTTGATTTCACGAGACTCCCTGTCTCGTGCTGGCACAGAGGAGAAATTCAGAGTATTGGAGACCCTCATCCAAGGCATTCAGGCGAGGAATTCCATCTGCCATCATGTATAAACAAACAACACAGCGGGGCTAGTCCCTTCTTTCCACAGGAAACCACTTGTTCCCGTATTTTGTTTTGCCTTCTTCTGCCTTTACAGAATGATAAATGTGGCTTCAAAAAGCCAGAGGTACATTTTTCTCCAGCCAACTCAGGAGACCTTCATATCCATGGGAACCCACAGTCATAGAGAGACTTGGAAAGATGCCTGTGAGCCCCCCATCAACCGTCCACCTCTGGAGCTGGAGGCCTGGGAGCCACAGCCTCATGGTTAATTCCTATCCCCCTCTGCCCAGATGCTGAGAAGGGCCTGGGGAGTCTAAATGACCCACTAAGAGCAGAAAGCCCCAGTTAGGAGTCAGAGAGACCCGGATTGAAATCTCAGTGCTGCAGCTTCCTGGCTGTGAGAAATTGGGTGAGTTGCTTCAATTCTCTGAGCCCACGTGCTTACATTTGTGAAGTGGGGACAACACCCCTACCTCCTGGGCCTCATGTGTGGGCACAGTGACAGCCAGATGTGAAGCATCTGGCACCTGCTCAGGAGAGTCGGTGTGTGCAGCTGTCTTTGGCCTATGCGGCAATGTATGGTCCTTGGAAAGACTTGTCTGGAGTCAGGCCTCCCAAGATGCTGACGTCAGCTCGTTCATTCATCCTGGAATTTGTGCACATCCTGTACACTCTCTGCCTCAGAGAGGCATGGGATGAAAATGAGGATAAAAATAATCATCCAGCTTACTTCCCAAATTTACAAGAAAGCTAAAAAGTTACTTAAAGTTCTTGGAAAGAGTGAAAAACATTGACTTTTTGGTTTTTTTCCTAATGTACCAAGACCAGATCTTCTTTAAATTAAGCAAGGTTTGCACTGTGGCCTTTGATTCTTCAAAGTATACCACCTCTCCCAGTTGAGACTTTTAGCTCATTAGAGCCACATTCAGAGAAAAGGCTTAATGGCTTTCATTCTCTCTATAGCATACATGGCTGATAGCAGATCCTTGATGGAAGAACATTTTGGTAAAATAGAGGCGGGAGTGAGCAAAGGGGAATCTGTGGGCTCAAAATGTGCCACACAAAGGGTACCTGGGAGCAGCAGAAACATACTTGGCCCAACTCATCCATCCCCTTTGGGCTGGTCTGGACACACAGCTGTTCCAACTCCTGTATTGTGTTTGTCCTGCGTCAGGACCAGCTGCCTCCATCGTTTATAAATGGAGAGGCAAGAGCTGGTTATTACGAGGTATCTAATTTCGAAGACAAATGTTCTTGTTACAAGTATTCTAGCAACAGGCAGCCTGGTGTCCCCAGTTTACCTAAATCCAGGACAATTGTCCCTGCCAATCTCCAGCTATCCATCTCTCCGGGCAGATGTACAGATGATTACGGAGGGCAAAGAACGGCAGGTAGCCACAGCCGTGTGTGTGCGGCATGTTCTGGATCCTTGCTCTAAGCCCTCAGAGCTCCCTGGCATATGAGCACTATAACGCAGTTCCTGACTCCTGTCATCAAGTCCAGGTGATGAGCTCAAAGAATGCCCCAGAGAGAGCCAGGAATGTCTTTGTCTGACTTCCCTGCCCTGCAGTGGCCAGGGTTGTGGGGTTGGGAAATTATTTTTCTTTCCTCTGGAAATAACCACAATGGTCAGGACCAGGCACAAATCCTTTAACTGCCCTGAGGGAGATTCACCTCCCTCCAGAGGACAGAGGAAGACTTGGCCACACTTGTTCAGGAAACCAAACTCTCCTAGGAGCCACATTCTACCCATGGGCTACAAACTGAACCCAAGAGGACCTAGCAGGAAAAGAATGGACCTACACTGAATCTCTTCACTAGACCTTCCCTCAGATGTTCCAGACATCCCCAAGGCTCTGCCCCCACAGCTGTGGTTGGCCTACTTTCCCAGGGGTGCTCCATCATTCATTCATTCATTCATCCAGGCATTGACTGCGTCCCTGGCCCACTGTGTGCCAGGTACCGTGTTCACAGGGGAGGGATTTCAGGGAGGAGCCCGAGTCCATATCCCACTTTCCCTTCCCTGATGCATGAAGAGGTGGGAAGGGGACAGGGAGGTTGATACTATCACACCGGCCTTGGAGAAATGCTTCAACTCCTTTGTGAAAACACACTATCCTCAGTTCCCCTCTGCAGAGATGAAACGGGTTGAACCCTTCTTCGGGGTTTTGATTAAACTGACAGTACAGTGAGGCGAGGGGAGGAGAGATGGAACTACGCATTCCACTGTGCAAGGAGTCAGGGTTATGGGCCAGAGGCCATGCCAGCAGTGGGCAAACAGGTGTGAGAGCGCCAAGTGCTGACCATAGAGGGCTGGATACACCCAGGTGCTGAATTCCCCAGTGGTCTGCTGCCTTCTAGGCACTGCCCACCGACCCTAGCCCTTCCTTCTACTGCCAGTCATTTTATTAAAAAATGAATGCCTAAAATAATCTGCTCCCCTGTGGAAGCTAGGAGGACTTACACTCACACAGGCTAAAAGTTCACACCAACAGGCATGATTAATTAGTAGTTGTCATGAAAATGGAATGTGATTAATTATGCAATTTGAAACTGTTCAAGTCCACTTCCATCAAAATTACTTCCTGAAACTATGGCGTCAGAAAGCCTCCATACATCCTGGACTCATGTTTCAGTCATTTGCACTTACATATGAAATACCATCTATAAAATAAGCAGCGTTGTGTATGTGTGTGTGTGATGGGGGGGTGGGAGAGGTGCACTGCACACATGGAAGGATGTCTGAGAGTGTAGCCCATTAGTCGAATGTCACATACAATCAGTGAATCCATCTCGAAGAGCCATGCATCTGGACCGTGGCTGTGGACAGAGCCACCAGAGGGCTCCAGGAAATGTGCAAGGTGCCTGCATTTGTTGTCTGCTGTTACATGACAAGTCACCCCAAAACATAGAAGCTTAAAACAATAATCAGTTAATATTTCTCCAAATTTCTGTGGGTCAGGCATTTGGGAACAGGCCAGATAGTGGTCCTGGCTTATGGTCTCCGTGACGTTTCCATCCAGTGTCTGCTGGGGCTGTGCCTGGAAGTTTGGCTGGGGCTGGAGGGTCCCTATGCAAAGGGGCTTATCCCGTGACTGGCATGTTGATGGTGGACATTGGCCAAGTGTCCACCCTTCTCCACGGGGGCCTTTCCAAGGAGCGTCTTGAGTGTCCTTAAGATACAGCAGCTGGCTTCATCCAGAGTGAGTGATACGAGAGACCACGGCCAAAGTGGCAGTGCCTTTTAGGACCTCTCTTTGGTCCTAATTGTCATTTTTTACAATATTCTGTTGGCCACACAGGTGGCCCTGACTCAGTGGAAGGGCTGCAACCAGGATGTGTCATTACAAATGCTGACCAACATAGGCAGCAGGACATTCCCACTCACCAAATCTCTGCATAGATCACCAAAGCTACATGTAAATGGACACACTTCAGAGAATTTTGTAGCAATAAAAATAGACAATGCCAAAACACTGTCGAACATCATTGGAGCTGTTTTTGAACATTCAGAGTTCTTTCTCTTGATTCCACTGACCACAGATAACCACTGTTAACATTTTGGCGTATGTTCTTCTAGGTCTTTTCCACGTCCTCTCCACTGGCTCCGCTCTTAACAGCATTTAAAGAGGTTTATGTCTACTCTATCTTAACAAAAGCTTTCCTTCTCCTCTGTTCCCTTCAGTTATTTTATCTTTCATAGGCTCTTCACAGACTAACATCTTAAACCCTTGGCTAAACTCCTTACCTCCCAGTTTCCTCGAACCATGTAATCTGGCTTCAGGATCAGCTCCTGCACATTGTCCCTGCCAAGCCAGCAGTGACCTTTCCATTGCTAACTCCGGTGGATACCATAAAGTCCTCTTCTTCCCTGACCTCCTAGCTTCATCTATTGCCACAATCCTCGCTTCCCTAGTTTTCCTTTTGCTTCTATGACCACCCTTATCAGTCTCTATTCTGGGCTCCTATTCTCTGCCCTTACATGTTGGGGTTCCATGAACCTCTGTCCTAGATGCCCTTTGCACTCTGCACCTGTTGCCAAGGGAGCCTCATCCATTCCCATGCCTTCATTCACTAGCTACATCCTAGTGCTTTTTAAAAATCTATGCCTGTAGCCCAGATGTCTCTCCTGAGCTTCGGGCCCATATAACCAACTGTGCAATGAGCAGCTTTATTAAGATCTCACACTCACCTGTTGAGAACCTCCCCACACATTGGCTCCTCCTGTGTTTCCCCATCTCAGCAAATGGTATCTTTTCCACTCGGGAACCCAGGCGTGAATTATTCTTGACACCAACCCGTCCTTCATGTCTCCCATCCATCAGTCACCGTGTCCTGTGGATTCCACCTCTATAATAGCCCTAGAATCCACCAGCTTTTCTCGATCCCCACTGCCAACTTTGCAATCCCACTTGCTGTCACCACTCCCCAGCTCTTAGCTAATCTCCCTTTCTCTATCTTACCCCATGATTTACTTCAGTCTTGTATCATGGGACGTCCCGGGGGGTTGTACATGTCATACCTTTTTAAAACATGTAGCTACTTGAGTTCTTTGTTAGGCTGGATTTTTATTTCACAATGATAATATATTGACTCTAAGGTATGTTTTACCAATAAAACTTCAGGAATAATCATCTGATTCCCATCTATCCAGAACGAATCTATCTCCAAAGTCTTCTGTGACATAAATCCAAGGGGAGGGTGAGTCCAGTGTGTTACCATGAGTGGACATACCACTCCTCAGCCTGACGAGGTCCTCCCTAATCCAGTCCAGCCACATCCAGCCAGCTCCATTCCCACCCACCCACCAGTATTTGTCCACTCCTCCGTTCACTCTCTTAGGCAGCTGATTGTTCCTTTATTGGGTATTTATTTAGTGCTGAGTCCAGAGCAGGCATTGTGCTAAGGAATACCCTCACTTTGACCAATTTGTACCTTCACAACACACTCCACCCCACCTCCCAAATGCATTCCATTTCCAGTTCTGGGCATTTGGTCCCCACAGCCTGACCACCCATAATATCGTCTTTTATCCCTTCCTCCATCTTTTGATGGCCATCCTAGTCTATGGTGATCCCTAGACCTTTCTTCCCTCTTCTCTCATTTCAAATAATCACACTCTGGCACTTACAGGGTCCGTGGTCAAAGGAATGAGGCTGATACAAAAGCAAAGGTCAAGCAAAGTTTTATTTCCCGCCAAGCATCAGAATTTCACTGGGCTGGTCCAGGGTCTCCTCTAAGGAGAGAACGACCACACCAATTCTTACAAACTAGCTTTTATAGGGCAAGCCTCAAGCTGATAGCTGCCTAGAGTTAATTCTTTCACTCTGCTGTGATGACGAATACATTTAAACTGTTAAATTCATAATCCCCACAGAGTGGTTTATCAGGCGATCTCCATTGGTCAGGGTCCCAGGAGATTAAGGGGATTAACTGAATGGGCATTCCCACCTGGTCCTAAGTACCGAGAACTAGCTGCCCATTCTCAATTTGCCTCTCCATTGCTCCTGGAACCTGAGGTTAAGAGGGTTAGCCAGCCGATTGGGCATCTTCCCCAGTCTGGCTCGCCCTGTTTTCCAAGAGCTGTTTTTCTGAGTAAACAATAAGATGGCAGCTTGGACATCTAAATAGGTCCTTACAGCACTGCAGTTTAATTATTTCTCTATCTATGTTCTAGCCATAGCTATCCTCAGCTATATCAATACTATCTCCCCATCTAGACTGCAACTCCCCAGAATCCTATTATACATGTTTCCCTTTCTGGAGAACAAGTTACATGTAGTTAATTACTTGTGAGTAGCTGTATGGTTAACTAGTTAACCCCTTTCCTTCTCTGAGTCTTAAGCTCTTCATCTCTAGGACTGGAGGCAGTAATTCCAACATTACAGGGTGATTGTGGGAATGCAAATGTGATATCAGATGGGAAAGACATTGCACTGTGCCTGGTACATAGAAAGTACCCAATCAGTGTTCGTTCCCAGCTCCTCCACATCTGATCCTGACCTGAAAATACAGTGACTACAAAGCAATTATTTGCAGAAGGAATGAATGAGTAAATGAATGACAACTGCAGAAAAAAATAATCCATTCCAAATACACCAGAGTGACCTTGTCAGAGAAATAGAGGACCTTTCCTTGGCTGGCATGAGAGATTCTGCCAGAGGGAGAACTGTGGAGGAAATCAATTCCTGCTTGGCTCAGAGATCGTGAATGTTGATTAATGGGAAATCAAGTTTGATCTGGATATTTCCACAGCAGTCAACTAATTTTTTCTAAGTTTGACTGAGTTTGTGATCTGTCAGGACTCCCAGAAGAAAGTGGCAGGCAAATGTTTCTTATAAACTGAAAAGAAATTCGTTTGTTTTTTTTTTTAAAAGATTTTATTTATTTCATAGAGAGAAACACAGCCAGAGAGGGAACACAAGCAGGAGGAGTGAGAGAGGGAGAAGCAGGCTTCCTGCCGAGCAGGGAGCTCGATGTGGGGCTCGATCCCGTGTCTCCAGGATCATGACCCGAGCCGAAGGCAGTCGCTTAACCAACTGAGCTACCAGGTGCCCCTGAAAAGAAATTCTTGCATGAATTAATTTTCACATGGCATAGGCCTGGCTCAAGGCTCTATAAATAATGAGAATATGTTGGTTTCAATGCCCAAGCTATAAATATTTATTTCCACACTGCCACTGGTGTTTGTAGAAATTTCCTTTTCAGGGCGCCTGGGTGGCTCAGTTGGTTAAGCGACTGCCTTCGGCTCAGGTCATGATCCTGGAGACTCGGGATCGAGTCCCACATCAGGCTCCCTGCTCGGCGGGAAGCCTGCTTCTCCCTCGCTCATTCCCCCTGCTTTCCCTCTCTGGCTGTGTTTCTCTCTGTCAAATAAATAAAATCTTAAAAAAAAAAAAAAAAAGAAATTTCCTTTTCACTAATGGGTATTCCATTTGTTTTGAGAAAGACATAAAACTGTCCAAAAAGCACTGAAAGGTTGTAACATAAAAGGCCATGGTGGTGGGGGGAGGGGGATTAAGAGGAGGGAGTGTCATCTCTAGATGCTGATCATTTGGTTTTCTTATTTCATACCTTGAGTTCATGGTATTAACTCTGAGTTCTTTGTGGAAGGAATGACATTGGGGTCTGCTCTGGTCAACAGTGACAAATAACCCCTCTCCTCCCATCTTTGCTGCAGAAAGACATTCATTTTGCATTTGTCACCAAAGACATGGCCAAGATTTCCTGTCTTCTTCTTCTGATCCCCTTCTTCATTCTTCACTCTGTCTGCCCTCCCCACTATTAGCATACCTCCCCATTACCCCACCCCATGTCTTTTCAATGACATGGAACATTCTAGAAGAAGGGGAATCAATCTTGGTACATTGATGCTCCATAAGTGCATAAAAAGATGGGAGAAATTGATTTTATGTGGTCACAAAATGGCAAGTCTGGGACTTCACAGACCACCCAATAAAGGGTAATTGCTCACCAGGGTCCATGCTGCTCAATGGGACCTGTCCACAGAAATCAATGAGTCCATGAATTTGGATGGAAAAAGATTGCATCTTTAGTTTCACTAACTACTATACTTTAGCGCTTCCTTCAATTAGGAATAAAAGCAACACACCACAGTTACTCTAGCAGTACTCGTGACTTTTTCACCAAAGAAATCATTCTTCATTATAACTATTACAGAAATCCCAAAATGTCTTTTACTTTCTTTCTTTCTTTTTTTTTTTTAAAGATTTTATTTATTTATTTGACAGAGAGAAACACAGCGAGAGAAGGAACACAAGCAGGGGGAGTGAAAGAGGGAGAAGCAGGCTTTCCGCAGAACAGGGAGCCCGATGTGGGGCTCGATCCCAAGTCTCCAGGATCATGACCTGAGCTAAAGGCAGTCGCTTAACCAACTGAGCCACCCAGACGCCCCAACCAAAATATCTTTTACTTTCAACACTATTATAAAATCATGGTAAAATTACAACATTGTAAGTAAAAAATTACCTGCCAGCCCATCTTTTTGTTTGATGCATTAATACTGAAGCATGTTATTATGCTATCAAGCATTCGTGTTTTTTCAATTATACTGAAAGCTATATCAACATAATTAGTTTCTTTTGTAATCCTTAATATTTTGTTCTATGCATTTAAAAAACATTTTTCTAGGAGGGAAATCTCTGGGTTTCACCAGACTGCCAAAGGGGGGCCCTGAAAAGTTAAGAACTCAGGTCTGTTCACCGGAAGTACATGACTTGTCTCACACTCATATTTCAGGATCTCTGAGCAGGAGAGGGCAGACACATCAGGGGGCAGCAGGAATGCATACCGCGATTGATTAATAATGTCTGCCCTGGGCACACTATGGAGACAAGTGGTAGGATGTAATTAACCACAGGTTCCTCCCACTATCTGGAAGTGAAGCATTCCTCTGAAAATCTTTTGCAAGCTGAGATGGTAATTGTAAAGAAGCAATTGCCATTAATTTATATGGAAAAATTTTTGAGCATTTCCAGACCCAAAAATAACCCTCCTAGGCTTTTCTGATACCTTAGGACACATCTTGTTAAGAGAAGCACAATGTAAGTCAAAACAAAGCCCAGATACTCGGAGGCACAGTTGAAAGCTATGGCAGCTTGCCGCTGAGTGTCGTCCTAGGGAAGGGGCTCCGTAGCACCACTCTCGCTGCTTTGCAAAGCACATGCTGGGTGCCTTTTTTTCATAAAAGTGAAATCTTCTTCAGAGTTCTTTCAGTGAGCCAACACAGGTCTTTTGTAAAAGCAAAGTGGTATAACTCCAACTTTGGAAAAGGGCGGGGAGGTGGGTGGATGGGGGGAAGGATACCTATGCTCTCCAATCTGCACCACTCCCTCCCTCCGCGCTGCAAGTACAGCTTTGTGCACTGATGGAAATGTTTTATCCACTCCATCCCACATGGCGGCCACTAGCCACACATGGCTTTCAAACCCTTGCAATGTGCCTAATGCAACTGAAAATTTGAATTTTTAGTTCTCTTTAATTAATTTCCATTTTAATAGCCGTGTGTGTCTAGTGGCTACCCCTTTGGACCACACAGCCCTAACGAATCCCATCTCCCCACCACCTGTCACATCCAACCTCACCTCACCCCCTCTCACAAGGGAGGAACCGGGAACCAAAGAGAAGTCATGGACTCATCTGTGACAGACCCAGATGGACGTCCCTTCTTTTTTTCTCATTTTTGCAGTGTTCCTAAGTTACGATTTAGCAGAAGCTATTCCCTGAACATTGCCCGAGTGTGCCACAAGAAAAGATGTAACTTGAAGTTACACATGTCCTCAGGAAAACAAGGTAAGATGCCATCTGTTCACTATAGCCATGTGCTAGAGTTAGTGGGTTCCTCTTTGTTTTGTTGGGTATGTCAGTTTAAAGGGGAAGGGCTGGAATTTCTTTTGCTTTTTCTCAGAAAAAGAACAGACATCTAACATCAGAAAATGTTCACAGGTGTTTCGGATAAAAAATACATTGTTTGCCGTTTTGCAATCCGCAAACATTTAAGAAACCTGCACTGAGCCAGACTGCTTCTGGAAATAATGCATGCCCTGAGGCAGGGTCCCTGTGGTGACTCAGAGAACACTGGCCCTAACGTGCCCACCCTCAGTTTGCCCGAAAGGCAGATGCTGATGAATTTGTGGTGGAAAGTTCTGGCCTGAGGAGGGGGCAGTTTCTGATGAGGTCATGGGGGAGGGAATGCCTTCCTCAGCAGAGGTAGGAGCCTGGGAGAGCCGCCAGGAGTGTGGTCTGGGAAGCCGGGGCCCCCAGGGAAAAGTCCTGCCCTTCCCCTTGGCACAGGAGCCATCTTTGGGGGTCTCCACGAGGGGTTTCATGGTTTCGCCCTCCTCCAGGCTCAAGCCTCAGAGAAAAAAAACAACAGTGGGCTCCCAGCTTGGAGAGGGCTTCCCCTTGAGTTAACATTGTCGTTCTGATGGCAGCTAAGACCTACCGCAATTCAAAACATACATATGCAGCAAAACTGCCCAACACACTCATTACGATGTTTTCTAAGGTTTCCGTGGTATCTAAACAATTTTCAGACACTTCCTATTGCAGACTAGCAGACCCTTCTCTGGACAAACTGAATCAGAAATTGAGAGGGATTGTGCTGGGACAGTAGGTTTTAAACAAGCTCCCTGATGATTTTGATGGGCAGTGAGGTTTGGGAACTAGTGGCCTAAAGGATGGCATCCTTACCCTTCATCCTGGCACTCAAGGCCTCTGGGAGCCAGCCCTACTCTACACAGGTGGGGTCTCAGAGTGGGAAACACACATACATGGGGTAATAAGGACATAAATGACAACATGTGACATTTTTTGGGTACATGTCAGATGTCATATATAGACTAAGAGCTTTAAATGAATCCCCATTTAATGCACATACTGGCTCTGTTATTACCATTTTGCAAATTAAAAAAGAAAAAAATAGGTTTAGAATGGTTAAATAATTTGTCCTGGGACATACAGGGAGTGTAGAAATGGAGTTCAGATTGCAATCAGTCAAATTCCAAAGTCCACACACTAGACCTAGGGCGACCAACTGTCCTGGTTTGCCAGGGACAGAAGGCCTCCCTGACACGTGGATGTCCTGTGCTTAAAGCTGCCAAGTCCTGGGCATACAGGGAAGCTGGTCACCCTACCCTGACTTGGAGATTCCAGCCAGAAATGGAGACTCAGACCCACCACATGTGCAGATGAGACCTCAGGCAAGCCTGCCCAGCTGGATCTGCCACTTTCCTCATGGGAAAACAAAATGACCACATCTTGGCTCCCCAGTGTATGAAGTTGTCTGTGCATACCCAGGGTGAGTTTCCCAGTACTCTCCCATCCTCGACTCTTTGCTTCTCCACAGTCCACAGTCCAGCAGGGTCCTGACATTGGATTTATCTATGCCTGTGTGTTCATTAACAGGGTCTGCAACTGGCTTTTCTTCATATGCATCTGGTCTTGCCTCCTATCTACCCCCTCTTTGTTTACAAATGCCTTGGGTTTTCAAGGGTTTTTCTCCTTGTATCTCTTGGAAAGCCTTGTCCTGGCTGTCAGTTTTGTGGATCCTCTTTCCTGGCATCCCTTTGCCTCCTGGTGGGGAGTTTCGAGTGACAGGGGCCTCTGGAGCTGGGGCCTACTGTGTGTCACTGTGCACTTTCTCCTCCCTCTGGGCTCCTCTGTCCCTCCCTCTCTACTTGCCCTATTGCCTTCCCCTCTGACCCCAGCAGCGCCAGTCAAAACCAAGTCTAATGTCGGGGCTTGGTGAGGTGAGAGATTTGAGCAGAGTCCTCAGGCATTGCCTGGGTAGGGAAGCCCTGCCCCTCTGTCCCACACCGGCCCCAGGCTCTTGCGTGTCTCCCCTCCCCGCCCCACCGCTGCTGGGTGTGGGGTATTTATTTTTTTATTTTTTTATTGTTACTAAAAATTTTTTTTCCAGTGTTTCAAGATTCATTCCCCATTCCCCACACCCAGTGCTCCACGCTTTAGGTGTCCCCAGTACCCACCACCAGGCTCTCCCCTCCCTCCACCCCCCTCCCTCCAAGTCCCTCAGTTTGTTTCTGTGTTCAAAGTCTCTGTTGTTTCGTTTCCCTCCCTAGATTACCCTAGTTCCCATTTACTTTCCTTCTCCCACTGTCCTCCAGTTTGCCTCTCATGCACCGCAAGTAAGTGAGACCATGCGATACTTGACTTTCTCTTCTTGGTTTATTTCACTCAGCATAATCTC
>PITA01007969.1:0-87717 GCA_004023965.1 Spilogale gracilis
CAGGTGTAGACTGAGTGTGGACCCCAGGTCTGGCTTCCGGGCCCGCAGGTGTAGACTGAGTGTGGACCCCAGGTCTGGCTTCCGGGCCCGCAGGTGTAGACTGAGTGTGGACCCCAGGTCTGGCTTCCTGGCCCGCAGGTGTAGACAGTGTGGACCCCAGGTCTGGCTTCCCGGCCTGCAGGTGTAGACTGAGTGTTAGGTCGCTTTGGTTGGCTTTCTTCTGGGTGAGCTCTTGGCTGCGGGAGGCCTCTCCCCACAGGGGCTGCACCTTCCTCTTCAGCCAGAGATTATGGCCTCGCTTGCTGTCCGGGAATCAGTGTGTTAAGACATGTGTGCACTGGGACGAACACAGGAAGCAAATGCTTGTAAGAAGGGGTTTTTAAGAAGCCCCTCAGCACTGGGCGGTCTACCCGAAACCTCTATCTGAACATGCCCAGCCTGGGCTTCTGAGAAGTGCCCCCCAAACCTGCTGCATCCCCTCGTCCCCCTGGCAGCCCCAACCTTCCGCACCCCCGACTTTAGTTCCCTGAGCCTCCTGGATGCCTTTCTCCCGTGATCCCAGGTGACCCCTCAGGCCTGCTCTGCTCCCCGTGCTCCCCACTGCTGCCCCCGGGCCAGTCACTCCCCCAGCTCCCAACATCTCCAATTCAACGTACCCGTGATCCCCACAACCCCTCGCAGCCTGACCTGGGGGGCCCGGCAGGGCAGAGGGATGCAGCCAGCAGCCATCCTATCCAGACCACGCTACTGAGTATTCCCACCCAGACGGGGTGCATTTCAACATATGTTTTGACTCGACAGCCGTAAACTAACAGTGGCCGGCAGCAGAAGTGCTTGCTTCCTCCAGTGTTCTGTGAGAAGGTTCTAGCTGACAGAGTTCAGTAACAGAGAGACCTCCATGTCAGAACGGATAAAACCAGCCAAGTCTGAAAATAAACACCCCAGGAGCCGTGCTGGAAAGCCCCAGGCTGTGGGAAAGGAACCCAAACAAGGAGAGACATGACATCAGTCTGCAAGTCCTATCTTCAGCACAAACGATGTTTCCGGGGTAAGAACACCTCTAGTGCAGAGTTGACATGTGTGTGCTCAGACCCTATTCTGTCCCGGAGCAATTCCAGTCGTTTTCAACTTCCCAGTGATTGCGATGAGCGCCCGTGCCATCTTGGAGCTTGAATTCCCACAGAGGACCCACGAGGAGCCGTGGGTGCCACGAACGAGGAAATTCAAGAGCGTGCCAGGGGGGAGGAAGCAAGCAGGGAGTGCGAACAGGGACTGGGGATGCGGGGCCTGGGGTTGGGGTGGAGGTTCGGGAGGGTGGGGCGTCCCGGAGATGGCCGATGTCAGCGAGCTCTTGAAGATGCCAGGAAGCTAGCCAAGGTGGAATTAGAGGAAGAACATTCCAGGAAGGAGGAGGGAACAGCTAGAGCAAACAGAGGATGGGAAGGTGCGGAGCGTTCAGGGAGCTGCATGGAGCCCTCCGTGGCGGAGGGAGAGGCTACAGAGCACGAGAAGGGAGGTCAGCGCCCGCAGGGACCAGATCAGATAGAGCCTTGGGGGCTGTCCATGGGTTGCACTGAGGACTGGCCACTTGTGGGGACACGGGGTCCTGGGAGGATGTGTGTCCTCCCCTCGCGAGACGTGGTGCGGGTGTGTCGGCGGGCTCCCCTGGGCACGTGGCCTGGCGTGTGGCATGCTCCTGATTTCACGCCATCTGCCCACAGGGCGGGTTGGTGGGCTTTGTTCAGCACCCCGAGTCTATTTTAATCCATGTGTCCCACCCTGAGGGGTTCAGCTTCACTTTTTCCTGTTCCCTCCTCTTAGCAAATAAGTGATTGTGCGAGTCTTGTTCTCAACAGGACCTCTCTTTTCTTGACTCCTGGTGGCTGAGAAAACGCGCGTGTCCAGCAAGGGGCTTGCAGTCCTGGGGTCGCCGGACACTGTGCTGTGCAGAATGAAGGGCACAGGGTCCTTCTGGAGACTTGGCTGAGCGTCAGCCCCAGGGTCCCCTGAGGGCAGGCATGTGCGGTGTGGGATGAACGGGGGGCAGAGTTTCATTCTGGAATGCCAGGGTTCCCACCAGTGCCGGCTGTTCTGGGCTACCTTCGACGGGCTTTGACTCTTCTTTAAAACCACAGAGTCCTTGCAGGGGGTTTGTTTTCAGGAAGAGCAATGCGGCGAAGGGAGAGTGGGCTGGAGAGATGCACCAGGGGCAAGCCTTTCACCAGCCCGGGGGCACTCCGCAGGTTGTAGGGTGTCTCTCCGAACCCCGCCTTTTGCTTACTTGCAATGGTGTGTGCTAATCCTTTCCCACGGTGGCTGGTGGGAGCAGGGTTGTGTGTATGTAAGGTGATGTACTAACTTGTGAGCATCTAATGGCTTTGGAGCAATGATTTTGCTTCTCTCTCCAACACATCTCACTCCCTGTGTCTCCCTAAGTCTGTAAGTGGCACCCCACTCCTCCCAGAACCTGTAGTGTTGACCTTCACTCTCCTCCCTCCCGCACCAGTCTGTGGGCAAGTCCCGGCTGTGCCTCCTGCCTACACGGCAGAGCCGGCTCCCTCTCCCCAACTTCCTACTATAGTCCTGGGCTTGGTGCCCAGCCTCGCCTACCTGAGATTCCTCAAGCCTTCCTTTCAGGCTTCCTAACACCGACTGGCCCCACTGCCGTCTACCCTCTGCTCTGTGATCAGGTGCTCTTTCTAAAGTAGAGGTCAGATCCTCCCTGTCCATGCTGCTGAAAATGCCCCAGCCAAAAATAAATAAATAGAGAGCGAGAGAGAGAGAGAAAACGCCCCAGCAAACAGAGCAGACCTCCATCTCTTGGCCTCGCCCATGGAGTCTCTTGGTGCTCCTTGTCACCTAGGCCTGCACTCCAGCAGCTCCCAGTCTACCTATTGAAAGCCAAAATGGGTGGAGGCATCCCAGTGGCCTCCTGGGGAGAGAGGGGGACCCAGAAGATCTGCCACCCCAGAGGCTGCGGGTAGCTGGTCCAGGAGACTCAAGTCTCCCCTTGTCTTTCCCTCCCTCATTCAAAAGCAAGCATCATCTCCTGTGTCCCGGGCACAGCGTTCTTTTGTGAGGATGCAGAAGAGGATGCGGTCACTACTCAGTAGCCACTCAGAGCGCTCAGAATCTGGGCCTTGTCCGTGACAGAGTGAGGAGGTCCCGAGCGTCTGACTGAGGGCCCCAGGAACAGGTGGGGAGGCTCTGTGCCTGGTGCGGGAGGCAGGAAGCAGGAGCTGCGAGTGCACAGATGGACACGAGGAGCCCAGGAGGGCGAAGGCATTGGGAACAGAGAAGCAGAGATGCCACCTGAGGGTGAAGGTCTGTGGGGACAAGTGGGACCCATGGGACAGATGGGACCGGTGAGACAGGCAGGACCAGTGGGACAGGCGGTTGGAGACCAACAGCCATACAGAAGAGAAAGAGGAGTTGTGTTTTCTAACGCACTTTCTGGAAAGAAGTAACAACAATCCCATAAACGAACACTGATGGGAGCTCATTGCAGACGGGTCCCTTCCTTCCCCGAAGAGTACACACTCCACGGTGATGCATGACACTTGGTGAAAATGAGTGTGTATTCAAATACCGGTGGTGTTCCTGAGTGAGGAGGAGTGAAGATGAGTTATATTTGCATTTTAGCATCTTTTCCCTCTCTTGCCTTCCTTCAGAGAGCAGCAAGAGAACTCTGAGTTAGTGATGCCTCACATCCCTTGGGGACCACTAAGCCCGTGGGTGCCCCCCACTTGCCAGAGATGCTGGGATCATGGGACCGGGCCATGCCCTGCACCCCGGGGCTCACTGCCGTGGGATTCGGACGTGCTCTAACAAGAAGCACCATCTCGGGTAGGTCAGGGGCTGCACCAACCTTCCCAGGTTCCCTGAGAACCCTAAAGAAAGCTCCACTTTGTTGAATTGATTCTTAGATAAGACCTTCTGACCTGAAAATGTATTATATTTTCCAAAATTCTTGACGGTTTGCAAGTTTTCCTCTGATACAAGGTAAAGTCAGGCAGAGCAAATACTTTGCTTCGTGGAAACAAACCTGAAGGTTGGCGATAACATTTCTCCGGGCCATGCTGGGAACGTGTTGGGCACATCACAGAAATTCCAACCAACCTGAGTCCTCGGGGCTACCCCACAAGGCTGCCTTTCCTACCATTTCCACTGATAAGGAAGCAAAGAGAATGGAGAGAACACTGAGCTCTGGAACGTCTGAAGGCAAGACCTCTGTCAGTCTCAGAACCAGCGGGCTCTCAGTGCTCTGCCATCTTTCCCCATCAGGTTCTTTCCACTAGACACATTTTCAGTGTGGTGGCCAGGACTTGCTCGGGAGGCGCTCTCTCTCAAACAGCTCTGCAAGATTTCTAGAACTTTCCATCCTCCCACATCTGTGGTTTTAGAAAGCTCCGTTGTCATCCTCCAGCCCATCTCTCCTCAGCTGTGTTCAGCAGCAGCTCTTCTAGAGAAGCATGGCGAGCTTGCTTTCCAGGCTATCCCCTCTCCCTGGTCTTGGAGGAGAGAACCACCAAGGACATAGGGACAGAGAAGCTTGTGAAAGAGAGGGAATTAGGATGTATTCCTGAGGCTTTCAAGAAAGAAGTGAGGACAGCATAGGACCAACCTGGAGGAGAGGAAAAATTCTGAGGGCAGAGAGTCAAAGGACCCATGCAGGTGCCAGACCCTCCATATATCCCATCAGTAGCTGCCGTGATGTAGTTATGAATAGCAAATGATGTTATTATTGGATTATGCTGTGTATTGTACTGCATGCCATTTTCTATACAAATGTTACATAAAGTGGTACATATTATCTCATACACTATATTATTAAAATACCTAATCCCATATCTTTTATGCAGAAGCAACAGTGTGGTACTCATCTGGAAATAGGGAAAGTTTTGTATTATTTATAGGTCACCTTGAGTGGATGTTAACATATATGAGTAAAACTTGTGATACATATAAAGACTTGAATATATGAATAATTGAAAGGAAGAATGGAGTTGCTTGTTAGATAAAAAGAAGTGTTTGAGGCAGATGTGTAAATTTAAGTTAATGCAAGGACCCATGCAAATAGCGGTACCATAAAATAAAATTCATAGAAAGTGAATGGGCCTAAAGCTGCATTTGCTTTTGAGCTTAAATTGCCTAGAAGTAAAATAAAGAACAAAGATATGTCAGGCAAGCAAGTAATAGCTTTTCATATCAGTACTGTATTTTAGTCACTTACTAAAAAATTGATCATGTCTAAAAATAAACTCAAAATGGATTAAAGACCTAAATGTGAGACCTGAAACCATAAAAATCCTAGAAGAGAGCACAGGCAGTAATCTCTTTGACATCATCTGTGGCAACATTTTTCTAGACCCGTCTCTTGAGGCAAGGGAGATAAAAGCAAAAACAGGCTATTGGGACTTCATCAAAATAAAAAGTTTCTGCACAGCAAAGGAAACAATCAGCAAAACTGAATGGCAGCCTACCGAATGGGAGAAGATATTTGCAAATGACATATCCAATAAAGGATTAATATCTAAAATACATAAAGGACGCATTCAACTCAACACCAAAAAACAAATAGTTCAATTAAGAAATGGGAGGAGACATGAACAGGCATTTCTCCAAAGGAGATGGCCAACAGACGCATAAAAAGATTCTCAACATCCCTCATCATCAGGGAAATGCGAATAAAAAGTACATGAGGTCACTTCACACTTGTCAGAATGGCCAAAGTAAAAAACACAAGAGACAATAAGTGTTCGAAGGATGTGGAGAAAAGGGGACCCTCGTGCTCTACTGGTGGGGATGCAAACTGGTGCAGCCACTCTGGGAAACAGTATGGAGGTTTCTCAAAAAATTAAAAATTGAACTACCCCATAATCCAAGAAGTACACTACTGGGTATTTACCCTAAAAATACAAAAACACTAATTCAAAGGAATACATTCAACTCTATTTATTGCAGCATTATCTACAACAGCCAAATTATGGAATCAGCCTGTGTCCATCAACAGATGAAGGAATAAAAAATTGTGTGTGTGTGTGATACACATACACATACATGCGATGGAATATTACTCATCCATAAAAAAGAATGAAATCTTTCTATTTGCAACAATGTGGATAGAGCTAGAGAATATAATACTAAGTGAAATAAGTCAGTCAAATACTGTATGATTTAATTCATATGTAAAATTTAAGAAACAAACGAGTAAAGGAAAAAAAAGGGAGACAAACTGAGAAACAGACTTTTACCTATAGAGAACCACTGCTGCTTACCAGAGAGGAGGTGAGTGGGGGCAGAGGGATAGGGGCTGGAGATGAAGGACGGCACTTACTATGATGAAACAACTAAATAAATGAAACGATAAAAATTTAATCATCTCTTAGGCCATACAGTCGAATAAGTTCCCAAATTAAGAAAATATACAGGATATATTCTTTGTACACAATGTAATAAAATTAGAAACTAAATCCAGAATTGAAGGCAAACAAAAACATCACTTGAAAACTAAGTATTGATCCTTGGTGATAGAAACCCCAGGGCTATGTAGAACCACAAAAGTGGTTATGGTACGTGAAGGAGACAACTTTGTACAAATATGAAATTGACTCTGGAAGAAATGAAAAATCAAGGAAGATGAATAACCATAGAAGAACCAGGACAATTTCCAAATGAAAAGAGCCACACACAGGAAGTTCCTATGCATGAACTGCCAAACCTTCAAGCACAGAAAATTGTTTAAATCATAACAAAAATTGGGGCACCTGGGTGGCTCAGTTGGTTAAGCAACTGCCTTCGGCTCAGGTCATGATCCCGGAGACCCGGGATCGAGCGCCGCATCAGGCTCCCTGCTCAGTGGGAAGCCTGCTTCACCCTCTCTCACTCCGCCTGCTTGTGTTCCCTCTCTAGCTGTGTTTCTCTCTGTCAAATAAATAAATAAAATCTTTTTAAAAAATCATAGCAAAAATTAAAGAATGAAGATAATGCCCTGCTCCTTTTTCAGAAGGCAGCATATACAGAAAAGAAACCCTAGATTTCCAGTAAACCTATGAGAAGATACGCATTCTCACAAGTAATTAAGGAAATGCAAATGGAAAAAGTAGTTAGATACCATTTCAAAATGAGAACATTGGCAACAATAAGAGAAATCAGGAAACACAAAGAGCTAGCCACTCACACACTCCTGATGAGAGTTTAAACTAGTAAAACCAATTTGACGAACTATTTGGTAATAGATAGTAAAGTTAGACATGCACATAACATAGCAGCGTAGGTTGATACAATTCACAGGGGCTATTGGCAATATACGGACACATTTTTGATTGTCACACTTAGGGACATTGCTGCTATCATCTTCCGAGCAGAGACCTTATGTTCCATAGGATGGCCCCACAATGAAGAATTATCAGACCCATCCCGAATGTCAGTAGTCCCAAGGTCAAGAAACTGTGGCTTAGTGAAACCCAAATGTATGTGCATTATTAAAAAAAGAAGAAGAGGAAGAAGAAGAGGAAGAGGAAGAGGAGGAAAAGAAGAAGAAGAAGAGAAAAACAAAGCAAAGCATGTACATGGTTTTCACTGACACATTTCCAAAACTGGCAAATGATTAGAAAAGAAAATAAATTACCACATTTAAGGAAATGAATAAATTAGTCAAGTGTCATCATGGTGGAGTATTTTAAAACAATTTAGAAAAATGAACCTAATATATGTAGGAATGATCTTATATATCTACAGTTGAGTTAACAAAGCAATTTGCTGAATGGTGCGATGTAAGTCATATTTATATAATTTTAAATAGTAACATTACATATTTCATAGACGTAAACATTTAAATTCAAAAAAATTAAAATAGACTGAGAAGAGAGACACAAAATTCATCTTGCTATTCCATCTGATAAGGAAGTAAAATAATGTATTGGTGTGGAGATGTTACTTTATCTGTGAAGTTTGTTGAAAAAAAAGAGCCTGAGTAAATGTGTCAAAAAACAAATCTGTTTTTTTCTCATTGGCGAGATGCATTGTCTGCTCCGTATTCTTCCTTTAAAACTATTCTCATTGTCAAAAATTCATAGAAAAAGCAAAAATCTGGCATATCTATGCTGGTAGCACATCAAAAGATACGCCAGTACAAGAAAAGCACACAAAGTTATCTGACTTGTAGCTAGAGAGGCATAAATAAGACATTAGCAAATATGGTCCATTAAAAGATACTCAATGATCAATATCAGGAACTTTAATTATTAGGATACATCACATCAGTAAGAAACAAGAGAAAAATCAATTGGCCATTTTAGAAGGTGCCAAAGGCAGTAACAGTCAGCTCCAGATCTGTTTGTTTTTGTTTGTTTTAAAGATTTTATTTATTTTATTTATTTATTTATTTATTTATTTTATTTATTTATTTATTTATTTATTTATTTATTTATTTATTTCAGAGCATGAACTGCGGGGAGCAAGGGGATGGAGGGAGAGGGAGAAGCAGACTTCCTGTCAAGCAGCGAGCCCGATGTGGGGCTTGATCCCAGAACCCTGGGATCACGACCTGAGCCAGAGGCAGATGCTTAATGACTGAGCCCCCCAGGTGCTCCTTTGTTTTTGTTTTAAAAGGAGTTACTGGGGATATACCCCTTGTTCTTGATAATCTGTGGCACATGAGGCTTTGTTTTTTTAAGATTTTATTTATTTATTCCAGAGAGAGAGAGAGAGAGAGAGAGAGAGCCGGGGTAGGAGTGGAGGGGGAGGGACAAGCAGACTGTGCGCTGAGCACAGAGCCCGGCACGGGGCTCAATCTCACTGCCCCAAGATCACGACCAAGAGTCGGGTCCTTGAACAACTGAGCCGCCCAGGTGCCCCCCGCAAATCTGTTTGTTATAGTAGTGAAAGGAATATTTCGTGTGAACACACACACACACACAGACACTCACACACACACAGACAAAATCATCTTAAGTCTTAAGCAGACATCATATTTAATTGTGAAATAAATTCAGACATTTTTAAGCATTGTGGTCAAGGAAGAAAATAAAAAGGAATAAACATTATCAAGAAGGATTAGACAGAATCACCATTATTTATAAATCAGATGATTGTCTACTTAGGAAATCAATCAACAGCGAAGTATTTTCTGTAATAGTATATTCAGTAAAGTTTTGAATTACAAAACAAATTATGTGAAAATAGACAGATGACCCATATGGCAGCCATCACTTAGAATGGACAAGTGGAGACACTACTGTTCTATTGAGTAATGCTGTTCAAGGATGAAATGCGTATACTTGAGACGGACCTAACGGAGACATCCATAAGCAAAACGCAGACGTGCGAGCAGAGCAGGGATTTCCAGCCCCCAGGGCACCACTGTTTAACCTGTTTCTTGTACTGGAATTCCTGAGATTCAAAGTCTTCATAGTGGAAAAAATTCTAAAGCCGTTGCTCTCAGGCATTCCAGCCTGCCTAAAACTCATGCGTCCATGTGTGACTTCTCCCGTCCAAGCTAACCTGCCACCTGGTCCCACCTAGTCTTCTGTCCTCCAGTAAGAGCTCGTGCCATGAGTCTGCTCAACACATTCAATAAGTAAAAGAATGAACGAATGCCTTCACACCCTTCCTTTTGCGTGCATTCTCCTCCACCTAGAAAACATTTTCGTTCTAAACATTTGGAGTCCTTTAAAGCTTTGCCCAACTCCTGCTTCTGTCCTTTGTGGTCACTGGTAGGTCACTCTTCCGTCTTCCCTTCTGCAGGGGCGTCTGTGCACACCTCTGCTGGGGCATCCATCGTGACTTAGGTAGTGTTTCTGTGCACGGTGTCTTCATTCAGAAAGCCAGTATCAGAAGATCTGAGACCATGACTCAATCAGCTTGATGCCCTAGACCTTGGCATCACACACACACACAGAGACAAAATTATCTTCTACCGTTGTTAGTACATAGGAGTTGTGCGGTAAAATGGATAAATCAATAAGCATTGTTATGTGCGGGAGCCCATGTGCACATGTGTAGATTTCTGGTTTTGTTACAATGATTATGCATATGAATCTCATTTTGTTTATTCTGTTTGAGACTTTCATTTGTAAATCATCAGATGCATTTATTTTACCAAACTTGAAGAACTATTAGAAATTTGAAAAATTATTGGCCATCATCCCTGCGAATGTTTCCTCTTCCTTCCCCCCTCTTCTTTTTTTCTGGAACTCGGTTAGGTACCTGCTGTTCCTTCTCTGTTTCCTCCTTCAGCTTCTCTTGTATTTTTTCCATCTCAGTCTTTCGGTGGTTCATTCTGGACGATTTCTCTACTGCCTTCTTATAGTTTACTAATCTGTTTTTGAGCAGTGATTGATGTGATGTTTAACACATGCATTGCATTATAATTTCAGTGACCTTTTCCCCCATTTCTAAGAGTTCTTTGTTCTTTTTCCCATCTGCTTTTTCTTAAATATTTTTCCTTGTTCTTTTCTCATATTGAATTTCCAGTTCTTTTAGTTGTTTTAAATGTGCTCATTATACCATACATAACCAATCATTGCATTATCTGAAGGTCTGGAGATTTCACTAGTGCTATTATCTCTGCCCAAAGAGGATTATTTCTCTGCATCTTTGTCCTTTGGGATGTGATTTGGTGCCCTGTGGTGGCCGGGCGGGGACGATCTTGAGTAGCCTGAGTGGAGAGTTAGTCTTGTGCAGACATGTGTAGTCCTTCTGCTTTGGTGAAATGTTCTAAGAGTTTGACCAGCCTGGCACCATTTTTATGTTAATTTTTTAGTTAAAATATCCTAAGGGCCCATGGAGTCTAAATTTAAATTTCTAAAACCAGGGGAAGGCTGGCTATGATTATGATTTCTCTGAGGGGAGATAATTTGCCCACCCAGAATCCACCCAGATAAATTTCTTTGTGGCTTCTCTGTCCCTGGGCTGATACTGTATGGTGTTTCCCCCGCTGAGCTGGGAGACTTGTGATCGTCTGGCTTTATGTAGTTCATAGGGCCAGCACGGTGTTCCCCTTCCCCTGTGTGGACCTTATCCCCTTGGTTAATAGAATACATCTGAGTTCCCACTAACCTGGAGATTTAGAGCACAGTCCCTTCTCGGTGGCCTGGGGACTGTTCCTTATGCAGTGAGATTCAGCTTTCCCTTTGAAAGACGTGGTCCATGTGGTCCCTGGAGTTTATGAAGCAAGGTCGTCTTCACAAATGATGCACTTCCTGATTAAAGAAACAAAGAGATTCTGTTTCTCTTCACTATAAATCCAGAGTCAGTAGTGGTCTTAGACTAGTTTAAGATACATCACCTACCTATGTTTGTAGATGAGGTCACGTTGGTGTGCGTGCACGCGTGTGTGCACGTGTGTGTGCATGCACACGTGTGCGTGTGTGTGTGCCTAATTAAGTCTCTATATTCACACAGGACAAGGATGTCACTAAGTTTGGTTACAATGAGATATGTTGACAGGTTCTAAACATTTCTGTACTTATTTGGGGAATATTATTAGGAAGAGCTAATCCAGAGCCTTAGCTTTTAGAGAGATTAATATAACCCTTTTATCTGGAGTAATACACTCAGGATAGTACCCACTGGAAGTACTGGGTGATAGTACACATAGTGTCGCCATGCTGTTGTTGATGGCTGTTGGCTCTGTGTAGTATAGCATGTGTGCATGTGCGTGTGTGCGTGTGCGTGTGCATGTGCGTGCGTGTGCGTGTGTGTGTGCATGTGAGAGAGAGAGAGAGAGAGAGAGATATCCAGGTACAAAGTGGTTTGTTGGAGGCATGCTTGCAATCGCTCACCTGTTTAAATATTTTATGGTCAACAGAGCATCATGCAATGATGACCGATTTTAATTCTCAGTTGTCTCTTATACCAAATGCATTAGCTTCTTAAAATAGTCCACACATTGTACCTATGTTGTACGTATGAACCCTCACCATGACATTCCTGCTGAGTGATAGCCTCTGCAAAATAATTAATAGTACAAGAGACCCTGAACGCTGTGAGCAGCAGGGGATAGCTACGAGCGATTGGGGAGTGGAGGTGACAAGATTCTGATACCACACTGAGAATCCCTTAAGAATAAAATAAATCTGGGGGTTTGGACCTGGGCAGCCCAGTTGACTACTTTAACTTATGGTTCAGAAGAAAGATTCCTTGTAATGTGTTTTGGTACCCTTGGTCCACCAGCCTGTGATGTTTCTGCGATGGGGACAGAGGGCTGGAAGCACTCCGCATCCCGGGGGAAGAGACTCTGGACAAGCCTGTTGATGCCTCTTGGTGAATGGCTCTGGTGAGCTCTGCGGAAGGGAGCGCATTTCTCCTAAGAAGCCACCAGGAAGGGGATGTCACTGGGGGTCAGCGCGGGAGGTCTGACCCAGGGATGGACTCAAACCATGCCCTCCACTTGAGTCCCTGTACCCTCTCCTCCCTGTTCAGAAAGAGTCCCAGAGAGAAGGTTCCTACCAAGTGTGATAGAATGACCTTGAAAAGATGAGCTACGAACATGCAGGAAGGGACCAGGAAATAGACATCCATGGCCCTTTGTTCTTTTGTCATCTTAAAGAATGTTCCCCCCACATTGATTCCTGGAGAGAAATGGCCTTTCCTTCTGGTATCAGTAGAAAAAGCTCACTGCAGCAAGGGAAGTTCAAATTAATTCAGATTTGACTTCATCATGTTTTACTACATTGGGTACTCCACGCACACTCCCCTCCTTGCTGCAAAGAAAATTAATTTTGTTTAATTAACAGAATATTTTGGAAGATCTAGAAGGTGGTTTGATTATGCATATTTACAACTATCTATTTTGTGGCTTCATTGGCATAAATCCACCATGTTCTGAATTTGTACTTTACGCAGTTCTGTACTTCCCTAGAATATGAGAGAGGCCAGTGGGTCTGCATTTCATGAAAGGTACTTTATTGATTAGAGATTGGGTCTTGAAATTCTAATTTATTGTTTCAAACAGTAATTCTGTTATTTGATTGTTGTTTCTCTGTCTTGCATACTATCATTATTATTACAGGCACATTTGCTCTAAGCATCTGCATTACTTCTTAAGTTCCCTTCCTTGAGACAGGGATTTGTGTGATGTTTGAAGAATCCCCAAGACCATAAAGCCTCTCAGACAATATGCCGATGAGAGTGACGCATTTACAGAACTGTTAACGTTTTATGCTATGACACACTGAAATGCACATCTAGAGTTCCTGATGAAGCCATTTGATTGAAACAGGCACCAGCATTTTAGGGTTAAAAAAATAAACGGGGTGCCTGGGTGGCTTAGTCATTGGGCATCTGCCTTCAGTTCAACTCATGATTCTGGAGTTCTGGGATCGAGCTCCGCATTGGGCTCCCTGCTCCGCGGGAAGCCTGCTTCTCTTCTCTCACTCCCCCTGCTTGTGTTCCCTCTCTCGCTATGTTTCTCTCTGTCAAATAAATAAATAAAATCTTTAAAAAAATAATCAACCTTTTAAAATATCAGTTTGCTTTCTCAGAATTAAGAATTAGATATTAGTTGCTATAATATATACTAACATTTTATGTAATATATAATAGAACGAGTTATCATATTACTGTAATTTGTCTTAGCACATCTGTCTCCTCTGGATAAATACTGCGTCTTGTTCATCTTTGAACTCTCGGTAATCACAATTCTTAGCACAAGTAGAAGTTCAGTGTTTCGTTTATCTGATGGAAGCCTCCCTATCTTGTATTAGCAGTTGATAAGAAAAACGTGACCTCTGTCATGAGCATACAGTTGGCTCAGATCTGTCCCTATATAGCTTCTCTG
This sequence comes from Spilogale gracilis, assembly GCA_004023965.1. NCBI lineage: Eukaryota > Metazoa > Chordata > Mammalia > Carnivora > Mephitidae > Spilogale > Spilogale gracilis. Next base: position 13,784 of record PITA01007969.1, read on the forward strand.
AGTCACTCGAATGGCGTGGACCTACTGTGACATGGTCACATCTCTCAGAACCATTTTCATAGTCTATATTTTTGTTTAAAATCCTCCCTATTAGTGAGTAATGAGAAGGTGGGAACCTGGCTTCGCTGAGGCCTGGGGCCCGTGTGGGGAAGCATGGTTGACATTAAATTAAACCTTTGAGATCCAGTGTGTGAATCGATCAGTGAAGGAAAGTTGCTTTATTTGCTGTGAGGAGAAGAACATTCTTCCAATGAAAGAAATGAATAGGGGCGCCTGGGGGGCTCAGTCATCAAGCATCTTCCTTCGGCTCAGGTCATGGTCCCAGAGTCCCGGGATCGAGCCCCACACATTGGGTCCCTGCTCTGCAGGAAGCCTGCTTCTCCCTCTCTCACTCCCCCTGCTTGTGTTCCCTCTCTTGCTGTTTCTCTGTTAAATAAATAAATAAATAAAATCTTTAAAAAAAAAGAGAGAAGAAATGAATATTCTGGCCCCAAAGAGGAAAAATATGCCAGCATGTTTGTGAGTACCCATGGCTCAGATGTGAGCTCTGTGTTCTTAGTGCCCTACATCAGGCAAATAAGTAGTGGTTGGTGCTGTGTTGCCTTTCAGTATCTGCTTTACTGACAAAAATATTATTTACTAGGATCATGTCGTAAAACGGGATGATTGCCGAAATGCAAAATAATGAATATAGGAAAACCTACAGCAGTTTTCCGGATCTAGAACATTATATAGATGTAGAACAGGTGTTTCGATATAAGATTGTGAACCTTTTAAATGCCCTACATTATCTGACATTTTAAAATGGATCTTGTAAAAAAAATTATGAAATGGTTCCTTTTTTTTTGTTTGGCTAAGATGTGTGATGGATTCCATTCAGTTAGTATTTTCAGTTTCAGTACGAAGAGATTTCTTGTGTGAAAATGGAAATCTGAGGAATTGGAAAAGGACATTTGGAGTGCTTCGTGTTAGAGAATCAGCCATGTGAGCTTGTGATCCTGGGTAACCAACAGAAACCCCTTGCCCACGATGCACTGTCATCCTAGCTGCCTTCCTTCACTGCGCTCTGCCTGCTCTGGGGTTCTGGTCCCTCCCATGGGACCACACAGAGGGTTCCTGCCTGCCCCAGCTCTCCCAGTGAAAACACCACGTCCATGCATGGAGAAGACACGAGGAGAGGGCATGCCACGGGCCAGCCCCTCTGCTGCCAAAATGAAACTTTCCCGAATTTCCCAAGATCATCATACGCCTAAGTCAGAAAGGAAAAGGAAATAGGATGTGAGCAGTCCTTTTTTTTTTTTTTTTCCTTAATGACAACTGTGGTTTTTAACTTGATCAGTTTATTTGTGTAATTTAGTTCTGAGCTTCGGATTCCCTAACAAATCAGAAGAAAATACCTAATCTTTCTAATTTTAGGAGCTTTTATTTTCATCCAAGTTGAGATTCAGGGTTAACTCTTTGAAGGATTTCATACCTTAAATGTAGACATCGAAGTTACTAGATGCAGCAGATTGGGCTGAAAGAAGCCACCAGAGGGATTTCTATAAAGTTCAAAGGAACCCACAGCACCCACCAAAAAATCCATTTAAATTTATTAAATTTATTTATTTTTTTGACACTGAAGATGCCTCCAAGCTTCATCATATTTATCCTTGTAATTTTATTTTATAAACATTTCTAGTAAGTATAACTGGCTTAGGAAAGCTTCCAAGTTCTCTCTGTACAGAATAATGTTGTGATAATAGTAGGAATATTAGTAAAGGGTGACTGATCCTGCTAGGTCAGAATGCTGCTTCACGATCTCCCAGTCTGAAGGAAAATTAAGGCAGGATGCTAACCGTAGGGATTGACAAGTTTGTTAAGCCCAGAACAGCTAAGCCTGCTGGTCTTGAAGGTTCTAGAACCCATCTTTGGAAGAAAAACTAGTCTTTTATTGATTTTATTGATTTAGTACTTTCCTAGGTAAGCAATTATTTTTTAAACTCCTTGTGTAACTTACTTGCATCTCTCATAGGAACTTCTCACAGTCAGACATAACATTCGGAGCAAAAGCACATCATTCGGATTTTAATCCGTCTCAGATTTTTTTGACTTCTGGTTAATTTTTTAATTAACATGTAATGTATTGTTTGCATCAGGGTCCAGGACTGTGATCATCAGTCTTACACAATTCATAGCCCTCACCATAGTATATGCCCTCCCCAATGACCATCCCCCAGCCACCCCGTCCCCACCCCACCCCCCAGACCCAGCAACCCTCTGTTTGTTTCCTGAGATTTAGAGACTCTTATGATTTGTCTTTCTCCCCAATGCCATCTTGTTTCATTGCTGCAATGGCTTTTAGGCAACGTACTTGGGTCTTTTCTGCAAATATTCTTTTATGTGGAAGCATTTTGACCTAAAAACACAATACAGCATGAGCAGGGACTGCTGGTAGGATTAACTATTATTTGCACTACATACAGTATCTCATGAAAAGTGTTTTCTTGTTATTATAAGTAACTTAACTTTAGCATATGTGGATCTTGGAGTAGTTCAAAGTTCAGAACCAAATCAAGAAGAAGGAGAGCTTACTTTGAATACTAATGACTTCCATGATTTCTGTTTCAGATTACTTCGGCTCTATTTTTAAAAATTATGCATTGTAATATCACCTGTGGATGATATTTTTGTATGACACATAATTTTTTTAGAGAGAGAGTGCATGCACACAGGTGGGTGGGGTAGGTGAGCCCGGAGGATCAGAGAGAGAGGGAGAGACTCTCAGACAGCCTGACGCAGGACTTGATCTCATGACCCTGAGATCATGACCTGAGCTGAAATCAAGAGTTATAGGCTGGGGCCGCCTGGGGGGCGCAGAGGTTAAGCCTCTGCCTTTGGCTCAGGTCGTGATCTCAGGGTCCTGGGATCGAGCCTCGCATTGGGCTCTCTGCTCAGTACGGAGCCTGCTTCCCTCTCTCTCTCTGCCTGCCTCTCTGCCTACCTGTATTCTCTCCTTCTCTGTGTCAGATAAATAAATAAACTCTTAAAAAAAAAAAAAAAGAGTTAGAGGTTGAACCAACTGAACCACGCAGGAGCCCTGTGTTTTGAGTTTTCTTAATAAAAGATGTATTTATTTTTTTTGGAGAGAGGGAGAGTATGTGAGCGAGCACAGGTTGAGGGAAGCGACAGAGAGAGAGAATCTCCAGCAGACTCCCTGCTGGGTGTGGAGCCCAGTGGGAGGGCTTGATCCCATGGCCCTGAGATCACCACCCCAACCAAAATCAAGATTTGGCTGCTTAACTGACCAAACCTCCCAGGTACCCCTGTATGATATATGATTTTATTGAACACAGGTGGTGTATTTAGAATAAAATGGCAAGTCCATGGCCCATACCTCATTAGAAAAATATTAAGAAATGCGAACAAAAAGTACAGTACATAGAAGGTCTTGGTGGAGAGCCCACACGTTCCATCGCTTTTTTCTTGATTTTATTACGATCAGTTATGGGTAAGGAAGTGTTTTTGTATGTACTAACATAATCATTTTATTCAGGTTTTAAATGAGAATTGATATTTAGCAAAAAGAGAAATAAGGCATATTTACTTTAATTTATGGAATGTACCATGAAATAACCAATTCTTATGTTCCATTTCTGACATCATCTTCATTGGATGCTTTCTTTTGGGCTAGATTATCGATGAGGGATAATCTACATTCTAATAAGGTCTTGTGGTTGGAGAGATTTTCCTTAATTTATTTTTAAAACCTTTTAAAAATTATATAGTACATTTTTATTTTAATCATCTCAAGATCTCAATAAAAATTGCCACTTGTTGAAATGGAGGTGCTCATGATTCTTATTCACATGACGGGAACATTTTCATATAATTTTGGGTGCTGTAAGGATGCCAGGCCTTGAACTATTGTTCGTGGGGTGTGTATCTTTGCAGAAGGGTGTGAACATGCAGTGTTTTTCCTGAAGGTTAAGTTTACTGTCTGACTAATTCTCTTATCTTATCAGGGAAGGCTATCAGACTAATTAAGTGAACTTAATTCTTCTTTAAAACTGTTTTATTATTTCCTCACTCCCGTCTCCCTTCCGTATTGTATTGTCCCACTTCTTTCTAGGACTTCAGTAAAGAGGAAGGGCAGGTTTATACCTCTGATAATTCCTGCCTGTGTGTTGCTTATACTAACCTTTCTTCACTAAATTCCTCACTGTTCCAGAACGATTAATTTTTATGACATGGATTTTTCGTCTACTTTTGCCAGTCTTTGAAAGAGTAGAGCTTGTGCTCACTACTTACAATCCAGTCACCTTCATTCAGCGCCTTCCGGGTACACCGAGAACCCGGGAGCTCTCCCCGGCCCTGCCCACGTGTGCATGGAAACTTTGAGATACATGTGAAATCTTTCAGGTGTTTATAAAACCTACCTCACACTCAGTAATGGCTTAGATTCTGTGAGAACCCATGAGAAACTTTAAGACATGCTCTCTTTCCAGAATTTCTGTATATTAAATAAGAACTATTAAATATTTTAATATGTGAATAAATGAAGTGGAGAAAGGAGAGTGTATTCATTAGGGTTCTCCAGAGAAAGCCAGTGGGAGGGATATAGACAGACAGAGATATAAATACACGTGTACGTACACAGAATTGGTGCACATGATTTTGGTAGCTGAGACGTCCAAAGATCTGAATTCCGCACCCCGGAAACAGGAGAGCTCCTTCTGGCCCGGGGTCCGGGTCTAGCTGACCAAGAAGAAGCCTGGGGAGAAAGTGGCAAAGAGCAGGGTAGGTCCGTATTAAGTCACATGGTGGTGAACTGCAGCGGGGAGAGGGACGGGGTGTGCAAAGTAGACCCAAGTAAGAATAGTCTGATGGGGAACGGCCATGTTACGAGGAGCCTTAGAAAACCTGGAAGAGGATTTTTGATGTAGGCGAAATGTTTATGAGTCGGACACGGACATGAGGGCAGTACGTTGTGGGAAGATGAGTCTGGGAGAGGCTTGTGCACACCCTAAGTTTCTTTAGTCCAGATGGACAGCTCCTCGTGAAGGCCGGTCTTGCTTCCTCCTAGGGATCCATGGCCGGGCAGCCGAGTCTGATAAAGCTCTACTGTGCAGGAGATCACATGTGGGGCAGTTCGTACAAAGGACATCCACACTGACAAGACTTCCCCGGGAAAGTGGGCTGCTGAGAACAACGGAGCTTATCCAGAATGTTCCCTGGGCCTTGGTTGGGTATGTGCAGGTTATGTTCCCAGGGGAGGAAGCGGGATGAGTGAGGGCCCAGAGGTGGACAAGGCTGAAGTCCATCTGAGGGACCAAGGGAAGTTCATGTAGCGTGAGCTCAGATGGCACGGAGAGGCTAGAGGGACAGAGCATGCGGCACCTGGTCATGCGGGCCTTGGAGGAGCCACACCGGCAGCTAGGATCCAAGGGTTTATGACCTGGGAAGTGAGTTCACTAGATTTACATTCTGAAAAGAGAACTCCACCTTTAGTGCAGAAACTAGACAGGAGGAGAGCAGGAGAGGGGGAGCCCTGGCCCCTGCAGTGCGGCGGGTTTTGACCCGGTGAAGACTCAATACCACGGTCCCTGGCGCCCGCTGAGATGCTGGAGGCTGCAGGGCCGTGCAGGCCGGTCCACCTCTTGGATTCGTGGGGCGTGAAGAGTGGGGCCGGCTCAGGGCTGTTCACGCGGTGTTGGAGAAACAGGTGTGGCTACTGGCGATGTTCTCATCGGCCAGACTGAAAGAGTGAAGTCTCCCTGGTAATAGAGACAATTCTTTTGACAGAAAAGCACAAGTCCCTTCGGAGACAAGCGAGTTAGCCCTGCAGAAACACTTGGGGCAAGTTCCCGAGTTCATGGGCAGGTCCCAGAGGACAGCGGGACCGGGTGCGCTCCCCAGAAGTAGACGGTGGTAGCTCGCCCTGTGTCCACATCGCATTTCCTGCCATATTCACGTATTGCAGGAGTTCTGGGGGAACCTCAGGGGGGTGATGAAGCTCGTCCTTCAGAACAGCGTAATGGCCATGACCTTGCACAATGCTTTTTCATAACCATCTTCCCCGAGGACGATTTCAGTATCTGTTTGACTTTGCCCAGAGCATATTTATATATTTATCTGTATCTAGGTACTGGTACCGTCTCTCCCTGTTCATAGAACTAGGGCCAGGCTCAGGGTGACTCCGGATGAACTACTGCGAACTCTTCCTCCGCCGCTCTGGCCGTGGCTTGTTAGACAGGTGCACGAAGGCCAGAGCGAGCCACATGTTCTGAGCAAAAACTTCTCTCCCTCTCCATTGCGCTCATTGAAATACCGATCGTCCTCTGGGAGTGCCTCTGTGAAAGGGAAAGGGAAGGTGCGCCTTCCTCTGGGACAAGGGGGCCCATGCTGGACACAGGCCTCGGGGCCTGGCTGTACACTGGGCTTCGGGCCCCCCCGGACACTTGTCCTAGGTCTTTACACTAAGATGCAGCCACTACATTCTCGAACCTCCAGCCCCAGCTCTCGGAATCAGACGTTTTCAAGAAACCAGTGAGTTGACTGTAAGCACTCAGCATCTGAAAGAGGGTAGAGTTTCAAATTTGGTTCACCAGATGTTTTGAAGAAATATTCTGGCTGATGAAAAAAATATGGACAAACTATTCTGGGAATGTCACAAGACCCAAAGTCTTTCTGAATGTATAATTTATTAAATGGTTTCTGTTTTTTCCTGAAGACCACTGGCAGGGTTTTCCTCTTTCCAAACAAAATAGTTTGCTGCTAATATATTAATATTTTCATTGGTGGAGATTTATGTATCTGAACCTGTGGTTAATAAAAACCTTATTCATATCCCGTTGGTGGGGGGAGCGGGTTAAAATTCGTTAATACTTTCCAGACAGTTTCAAAACAATAAAGAAAAGAATTTCCTTTTTAGAAGCAAGGTGGGGGTGGCTGGGCAAGAAGAGGGTCAGTTAAACCCCACCTTCATTAGGAAACTAGTAAACAGTGCTCTCTGTGTTGATGCCAACTGTTTGCTTTTGCCTTATCTGGTGTCTGTTTACATATTAAACATCCCCAAGTTGAAGGCGGCTTTGCCCACAATAGAGAAGACATTGTTCTCTTGTATTTCTAAGCAGCAGATAAAACCCTGAGAGATTGGAGATTCCTTGGTCATGTTTATAGGGTGAGCCTCTGACTCTCTTTTATTTGTGTTTGGGACTTGGTTCCCTGAGTGTCCCGGGCACAGGGCTGGTTTGCGTCTGCTGAACGGTGCTGCCCAGAGAGCACAGGCAGGGAAGCTAATTTATGTTTGTTCTTCATTTAATTTTATGTTGGGATATAACAGACATAGAACACTGCACGCAGTCGGAGTTATATGCCGTGTTGCTTTGATACGTACATCTCTGTGTTGTAAGACCTCGATCCTGTCACATAATACTTCTTTTTTTATGGGGAGAACAATTAGTCTCTTAGCAACTGTGAAGTTTCTAAGTTATGTTGACTATATTCACTGTGCCGTGGCTCGCGTCTGCAAGGGTGTATTCAGTGACCGGTGGCCCGTCTGTTGTTTTAATGTCCCTGGTACCACCGGGAGGCGGGCTGCTGGCACCCGGAGGGCACACAGGCCCTGGAAATTCCATGGTGGCTTTTTTTTTTTTTTTGCCAAACAGTCATTGTTTGTATTTGATATTCAGATCATATCACCAGTCCCTTGAATTCCCAGCCCTTATGGCAGAGTGACGCCATTGATAGTTTTTTATGTAAATCTAAAGGCAAAGCTGCCATATGGCCGAGCTCTTAGACTCCTTGGTATTTACCTTCAAAAGCAAATACTTCTATTTACCCAAAAACCTGCGTGTGAATGTCCCTGGCAGCTTTATTCATAAGACTCCCAAACTTGAAATAACCCAGATGTTCCTCCGGTGACCACACGCATGGCAAGCTGGTACCTTCCTGCTGGGGAACACTACTCCGCAATGACATGAAGCAAATTTTATGGAGTTTTTTTTTTTTTTTTTCTGGTGATACATAATAGTTCTTGATTCTTGGAAAACTGGAGAATAGGGAACAAAAAAAAAATAGAAAGAAAAAATGTACCTCCAATCGGCCGTCTACCTGTCTGTCCTTCCACTTTGGTTTCCTGAAACTTTTTGCACTCACCCATGGACAGATAGAGAAAATAGCACAGATTCGTGATTCAAAGTTCCCCACGAGAAAGTAAAATTATGCATCAGTCCTGGGAGTTATGGAATGTGCGCGATGCGGCGGTCTGGGTGCTGAGATCTGTGCAGACGAAGACTGGGCGTTGGCTGGTTCTCTATCCCAAGGCTATGTATTTTCCCCTGCTTTTATTTTTCTTAAGATTGTATTTATTTATTTGACAGAAACACAGCAAGAGAGGGAACACAAGCAGGGGGAGTGAGAGAGGGAGAAGCAGGTTTGCGGCCGAGCAGGGAGCCCGATGTGGGGCTCCGGGGCTCATGACCTGAGCCGAAGGCAGATGCTCAATGACTGGGCCACTCAGGCAACCCCGCCCCTGATTTTAAATACCTGTTTGCTGGAAACATGATAAATAACGCATTTCACATCTATTAGGATTTTGGAGTGATTCCTCAACTTAGGAACCTAGAGAGTTATACCTCGGGAAGGATTGACCGTGCTCAGCATTTGGAGGAAAGAAATGAACAGGGACATGGTGAACTGGAAGAGATAAGGTCTGCTGAGAAGTAATGTTAGCAAGTCTCCTTTTGGCGACCAATTCGGCCAACACTTAAAATCGAGAATTTTCACTCCTTAAACGTATAACTTCATATAATTGACAGCAGTGTTATCAAAATTTCTACAAAATTGGACTCCCTAATTTCCGGTGTTTTTGTCCTTTTTGTGTTAATGAAACCTAACAGCGTTTAGTCAAAGCTGACTTTCTCAGAGGAGGAACAGCACGATCTGCAATGTCTTCAATGTCAGCACTTGGACCCGTTCCTGGGTAGAATATTTCTACTGTTTCCAGAATCAAGATGAGCATCCTGCCATATAACTTTATTTTCTACTTTTTGATATAATTGACCTACTAAATCAGCTTGTCCATAGCTGTTTCACAGATAACGGAGTTATACAAGAAATAATCCACATTTAAGCCCATGGTAAAAAAAAGGGGTCTACCGGTCTTCCTCATTGAGCATCTCCTCTCACCTTCGTCCTCCACCACTGGGCAGAGGAATCAGAAATTACAGTCACTTAAGATTTCGTATTGAAATAAATCTCTGACTTTGCATCATTTAATTTATTTCAGTGCAGATTATTTGCTTCTTGATAGGACTGTAAATAGAATTATCTGCAGTTCTATTGAGAGCTAAATGTGCTGTTATGACTACGGAGTTTTAGTGTGTACTAATGACGCTTCATAAAGTCAAGTTCAATCTTCCTTAGGCCCATGCATGTGTGTGTCAAATATACGTGTGTGTCTGCACGGTGTGCCTCGAGCACACACAGAAAGAGCTGAACCGCACACTCAGAGATTTCTTGGTGCGAAGAGACACGAGGTCTCGCTCCAGTGACATAGCTTGGAGCATGACTATTGCCATCCAACGGCAATAAAGGTCATCTAAAAGAGTGTAACTTCTAGTCCTTGAATCTCTTTTTGAGCAAACCCCGTTAAATGGGTACAGAGCCTCGACTTACCCACTAATGATAGGGAGCTTACTACCTCACAAGCAGTGCATGGCTGTCCAGGAAGTTTTTTTGTTCGAAAATATTTTCTTTCTTTTTTTTTTTTTTTTTAAGATTTTATTTATTTGACAGAGAGAAACACAACGAGAGAGGGAACACAAGCAGGGGGAGTGAGAGAGGGAGAAGCAGGCTTCCCACCGAGCAGGGAGCCTGATGTGGGACTAGATCCCGGGTCTCCGGGATCATGACCTGAGCCGAAGGCAGACGCTTAACCAACTGAGCCTCCCAGGTGCCCCAGAAAATATTTTCTGATGTTGCACTGAAACCTACTTCTTTCTAGGTTCTCATTGCATATTTAGATTTATGTAAAGACCCTATTATGTAGCAAATTCTAATTAAAAACTAATATTGATGATGATGGGCTGATGACAATGATGGTACCTACCGATTTACCATTAATGTAGCCTAAATTTACCCAGTGCCTTTGGTCAGATTACTGTTTGCAGCGAATAAATCCTTGGAGATTTACTCACTTGTGCTAAGCCTGTCTTAGTAGTGTGGTGTGAATTTGGGGTCAAGATGTATGTTTAGGTCTCTCTGACCTAGATTGTTGAATTCCTTACCTTACCTCACCGCCCAGTGCAATGGCTTTCCCTTTGATCTTCACCACCTCTGAGTTCCATTGTAACATCAAGGATGCTTCAGCTTGTCTGCCCCCCCCCCCCCCGGAAGCCTCCCCACAGGGGCAGAGACCATTACACAGATGTGACACAGGCCCAGCAGCACTTCCCAGGTGCTCCCCGGAGCTGGGAGCTACTCCATGCCTGGCCCACAGTGCCAGCTTAGGACTGGTCTTCCCTGCAGGAAACTTGTAACTGAGCACAGGGAGCCCTGGGGGCTCTGGACCACTGTGTGTTGGTCACCACTTATAGCTGGGAGGCATTCCAGAGACTTCAGCTCCCTTATACCTGACATGGATGCAATGGTAGGTCCTCTCTTCAAGGTCAACATGAAGATGAGCTAAAGAAGTGCTTCCAAAAAATACAGTTGAGAATGATTAGTTCCCACTGCCTTTCCCTTTGAGTAGAATTAGTCGAACAGGGTTAGCCCATGTACAGTTTTTAACATTATTCAACCCACATGTTCCTCTTCTGCCTTCTGGTAGAAGCTTCGTTCGGAGCATTCCCTCAATTCGCCAAGCTTGTCAAAACAAAATAAAATAGCAAAGATTCTTGGGTGAACAATGACAATCTCTGATTCTTCTGACACCGGACGCTGGGACATCTGTGTGCTGCCAAACATCACTGTTCCAAGTTATGTGTGAGTTAGAAAGGGAGGATTTGAAAAAAGATTATTTGAGTAGTAAGCGTATTCTTTTGAGTCATAAAAGAGATGATATAAAACACATTGCGTTCTGAGATTTCAGAACTGGGAATTGTGGGACCATTAATTGTTAGGTGACAAGTAGGAAACAGTCAAATGAAACACTTTGCACAAATTCATCTCGGATGGTTTTCAGCCACCGTGTTGTGATGGTGGGAGGACCTCAGCGGAGTATTGCTTCCATGGGGGACGTCTGTAACCCATAACCTGAAGTCATCGTGAGCTATTTCCAGTCTTAGAAACATCCGGAAATACCATGGTCATATTGCATATGCAGTCATTAACCTTGCATTCTGCTTAATTTATCATGAAAAAATCATCAAGAAGCAAGAACCACCATCTATTCCTTTCATCTATTTATCTGTAGAAGAACAGAAAAGCCTATTTTATAGTTCACAATATTCTGTATTGTCAATAACATTTGTTATAATTTCTCAAAATGTTCCTTGACTTGAATTAGTTATTTTTTTCATTAAGAGTTGCATTAATGATAGAACACACAGTACGAAAAGCTGCCCGTGTGCGCAAGGTTTGGTATTTCCAGGAAACCTACTCTCCATGTTCACTGCAGTGTGAGTGTAGAAACCATACCGCACACAGCATCCTATTTGATTCTCATAAGACCATCGTGCACTAGAAGTAGAGAATTTTTTAGTCAATTTTTAATCTACTTACACTCCATTTTACAAATAAGAAAATAAAGGTTTAAAATGTTATCAGTAAAGGTCAAAACAGGCTTGACTCTAAGTCTCCAGATTCTTGGTTGTAGTATTTCCTGGGCATACTTTACAAGTATTTCCCTGTCCTTATGTGTGATTTCATTAATAAATTATGTCAAAGGGAAAGTGAGTACTTTCAATCTCCAAAAAATGAACTTTTAATTTTTTTTGATACTAATCTTTCCATTTTAGAATGAAGTTTTGCAGATAGTGAAGAACTCTACTTCTGCTGATCATTTTATTTATTTTTTTTCTGGTGATCATTTTAAATATTATTGAATAGAGGGGGAAATCTTAAAGTTAAATAGGAGACATTGAGTTCTATTTGGGGGTGGGGGTCATTTTCATGCCAATGAGCTTTCTGGCCACAGAAGAAAATACAGTCAGTCTTCAAGCATCATTACTCCATCAGGCAAACTGCGTTCTGCAAGCCTCGATTGTGATTGGGTTTCTCCGGGACCCTTTCGTACCTAACAACCCTGTCCGCAACCTCATGGTTTTCTCCATCTGGACTGTAACGGAAGCGGCAAAGCCGATCCTCATGGCTCCCTGCAGCAGGTCGTAGCTGCTGGAAGTTCTTTGCCATAGGGACACAAGACATGGGGGATGGGGACGCTGAACTATTTAAAATGGCCAATCAATTAAGGGCTTTTTTTTTTTTTTTAAAAGATTTTATTTATTTGACAGAGAGAAACACAGCCAGAGAGGGAACACAAGCAGGGGGAGTGAGAGAGGGAGAAGCAGGCTTCCCACGGAGCAGGGAGCCCGATGTGGGACTCGATCCTGGGTCTCCGGGACCATGACCTGAGCCGAAGGCAGTCGCTTAACCAACTGAGCCACCCAGGCGCCCCAATTAAGGGCTTCTTAACTGATGACTTTTTGTTATTGTAAAAGAAACCATGTTGTATGCCTGTGTGACTCTGTAATATTCACGGGAGCCCCCTGTCCTTTGTAAGAGATTTGGTAACGTCTCTCGATGGGGTACCGACCTAGGCAATGAGCGAAAAGTAAGTGGGAAAGCAAAGACAGCATCTGGGGCGCCTGGGGGCTCAGTTGTGAAGCATCTGCCTTGCTCAGGTCATGATCCTGGGGTCCTGGGATCGAGTCCCACATCGGACTCCCTGCTCAGCAGGGAGTCTCCTTCTCCCTCTCCCACTCCCCCTGCTTGTGTTCCCTCTCTCGCTGTGTCTTTCTCTGTCAAATAAATAACAGCATCAGGAAGTTGGGAAAACTGCTATGGGAACCAGAAGCGAGAGAGGTTGCAATTTCGTATCTTTAAGACTTTTGAGTCACTAAAATTTTGTACATTTTAGGCAGAATGACCACCTCGACCCACTGTTCTATATTGCTGTCTTTGACCTTCTCCTTTGGTTCCACTGCCCATCCCCCAACTCGTCATCCAGCTTCTGACTCGCAGAAGCACTGAAGCCTCAGAGGCCCTGCTCCGAGGTGCCAGCTCTCTCCGGACAGCCCTCCCCAGCTCCCCGGCAGGTCCGAGAGGCTGTGTTCCTACCGCAGTGCGAGGCACACCCTCCACTATACCCTGCTCAAAACCTTCCTCCCTTTTGGAGACTTTCTGCTCCTTAAAAGCCCCACAGCTCCCTTCTTGTCAGTCTTTTATGCGGGTTCCATGTGCTTCCAACTCAGCATGTAACTGTTCCGAAGGCCCTCCCGGTCCCCACCCCAGAGGCTGCACCGCGTCACTTACAGACCTGGGGACCGGGACGGAGGGCGGAGATGTGCTCAACCCCCCCCCCCATCTGACCCCGATCTGTGTCCTCCCCACAACACCACACGTTTCCTCGTTTCTGTCATCTCTTTGCTGTCCCCATCCCTCAGTCTTAAACAAATGTTAGCCTTTTGTTTTCATGGCTCTGACTTGTTGTGATTTCCCTCCTTCCATCCTGAACATTCGCTTCTTTCTTCATCCCTAGAATGTTAGCGTCGTCTTTGGGGTGAGCTCACCCAGTCATGTGGGTTTAGTCATCTGCACGTTGATGACTTCCAGATTTTGTTTTCTAGGCTTTTCTGAATTTCACATCCTTCCAGCCAATTATTTTTTGGAATTCTACTCAAACTACTCGAGTAGTTCAAAGTCTACGTGACTAATACAAAAGAGAAGACTTTCTGCCTCAACGACATACGCCTCCTTCCGAGAAGGCTCTGGCCGAATGAGCCCACCCTGCGGAGACATCACCTTGAAGAGCATCACTGATGCCTCTCCCTTCTCCTTCCTCTCCATCCAGTCTGTCCCCTCATCCAGCCAGGTCTGCCTCCATGACATCTCCGTCCTTCCTCTTTTCCTCACCACCGCTGGTCTCACTGGCTCCCCCCACCCCTCTGAGCCCCGCCGGTCCAGGTGACTTCTCACTAGACTCTCAGAATACTATTTTTCACACACTAGTCTGAGCCTGCCCTTTCTTTGGTTCAAGACCTTTGGGACTGCCCGTCATTTCTAAGGCATAACAGAAGCTCTTTCGCAAGAGACACAAAACTCTGACTACATCTCTAGCCTCATCGAGGTCTGCTTCTCTCACCGTAAGCCCCAGTTTTGTTGGAATGCCTGTGTCTTTGTATACGTCATACATGGTCAAAGTTCTGTCCTTGTGTTTGTCGCTAAGTTTTCTGGGGCACCCTTAAGTCCTGATTTGCTTGGAAAATTCTTATCCAGGCGTCCGCTCTTGGAAGGGAAGCCTTGTCGTCTCCCACAGGAGAAGATGAGGAAACCCTCACCCACTCCGGTGTGGTCCCCTCCCTGAATACTCACAAACCTCTCTCGTCCATCCCTGCTATTCGACTCCATACTCTACTACAGATTGTGTCTGATCTCTCCTTCTGAGCACAGAAATGCGCTGCTTTCTTTGGTGCTGAGCTCCGAGGGATGAGCCATTTATCTTTACAACCCCAGCTGCTGGTACTCTATGTATGGGAAGTGATTCCTGTGTAGGGAATTATTGCATGAGAGGAATACATCAGCACGTTAATCAACCACTGCATAATTACAGGATACGGACAAGAAGAAATAATAAACTATTCTAAACTGAAAACCTTTAATCAAAGTGTTCATTACAAAGCATAGGACCGGACCCAGCAAATTCTTATATGAACTGCAGAAAACATCTGTGACCTTCTCCTTGAGGTAGGAAGAGTACAGCTCAGGTGAGAACCGAGTGAAACAGGGTAAATAGGTTCTGGTACAACAAGAACTTTTTTTTTCCTTCCTGAAACATCATGTGCTATTATGTATCAAAGCCTGTAGACACAGGGTACACAATGTCCAGGTGATTGCTATTATTCTAAAGAGCAAAGATGGCGGAAGTGACTTTTAACCACTGGAGTTTGACCACAAGCCAAAGCATAAGGCTGTGTGCTTTCTGTCCTCGCAGGTATTTGAACCAGACCCTTCCAGAAGATGTCTCAACAGCAGAGCATTCTCTGAACAGGGAGAGATTCGCTCTTTTGAAACAAGCCCTGAATGTAATTGGCTTCAGTCACTTGGTGAGTCATACCATAAATATTTCACTGAGAAAACCAGCCTTCTACTAATGCACAAAAGTTATCCATTCAGCATTTACTGAGTCCCTATCGTATTCCGGATATATTGGTGGGAATACTTGTAATTTAGCAGAGAATAAGCCTCACAGTCTCTGCCCCCTGGAGTTTATGTCCCCATGGGGGAGTTAGACCACACTGTGCCCGGGGTCACACGTCCTGTGAAGACAAATAGTGACCGGAGGAGGGGCATCTCTTTTCCAGAGGGTGGTCAAGAAGACCTTTTCTCAAATGAACCATGTGAGCAGACAGAGGAAAGAGCTGTGCTTTGACCAACTCCAGAGAAAACTGGCAAATCGAAAGGAACTATTGGCTTCTAAGAATTATTTTGAAAAGTAACCTAATGACTTAGTACAGTATCTTTCTGTGCAGCATAAACCTTCTTTTTATTCTTAAAGAATTACCAAATACCCGCAGGCATCGTGAGGTGGAAAAATACAATTTAAAATGTTTAAACC
This sequence comes from Spilogale gracilis, assembly GCA_004023965.1. NCBI lineage: Eukaryota > Metazoa > Chordata > Mammalia > Carnivora > Mephitidae > Spilogale > Spilogale gracilis. Next base: position 29,544 of record PITA01007969.1, read on the forward strand.
AGTGCTCTGCAGTAGAAATTTCTGTAATCATGGGAATGTTCTGGATCTGGGCTTCGCAATAGGGTAGGTCCAGGCGTGGCCAGCAGGCATTTGAAACGTAGTTAGTGCGAATAAGGAAATGGCTTTTTAATTATTCTTAGTTTTAGTTAATTTAAACGTAAGGAGCCTTGTATGGCCAGTGGTTAGTGAATCAGACAACACCGGTCTAGTGGACGAGAGATCTGAAATGAGCTAAGCCCAGAGACCCCTCACCATCCCCTCACATTCCTCTTCCCCTTACCCATTCGCTGTTCCTAGTATCTTTGGAATGCCAGTAGTTTAGCAACCCAGATTTAGCCATAGATTTATAGATCTTCTTTTCCTATAGTAAGTTGATGGATTTGGGTCTTTGCGTTTTGCTTTGGTTTTGGTTTTGGTTTTCCCAGGCCGCACAGATACAGCTCATGGGACAGCAGGGTGTGGGAAGGATGGGGAGACCAGGACTCACCTTAAATGAATCAGCCCTAGACACTTCACCCTACCCCATCTGGAGGTGGGAATTCTAGGGACATACAATCATACGGTATCTTGTTTTTTCTTTTTCTCTGTCTCTCTAATGATCCAGTCTCTATATTTCTGTCTTTTAATGACCCCCCCATTTGTACTTTTCTGTCCTTGCATTTGTGACTATTGTACTTTTTTGTTATTTTTCCCCTTCTTCTGTGCCTAAAATTTCTGCTTCCTTCTAGGAAACTGGGATATAGAGACGGGTAAGGAATCATTCTACCAAAGTATCCGTTGCCTGGAAACAGGGCTTTAAAAATCCATGATTGATTCTCAAAGGCAGGGTAACCAAAATGTGCTTTCTCCCCTAAGGTAGCTGATCAGAGAATCAAATAACCTTTTTGCTCAAAGAAATATGTGCATTTTAACAAAAGACACAAAGGCGATCGTTTCGCTGTGAAGCTTGAAGGTGATGGGTATATGGTGACATTTCAGTGCACTTAGGAACGATGGATCACATCCAATAAGATTTGAAGGGAGGTATTTCTGGGCTGGCAAGGCCCTCGAAGAAGACTTGCTCATCGGGGTGCCTCCACCTGTGCCCAGAGGGGTGGCAGGCGGCCGTCGCTCCCTCTCCCCGGACACAGGGAGGCAGCCCTCTCCTCCTGGGCCCAGTAGTCAGCACGGCGCGATGCATAGTATGGCCACTGGTCACACTCTGTCTCCACCGCTTAACTCTGAGATCCTTGACCATGTCTCTAGAGTGCCTGCCCCACTGAGTGCTGGAAAAATCTACCGAGGAGTGACTGGATTTATTACAAAGCGGGGAGAGCAGTTGTCAGGAGCGCGAGGAGGAAAGGGTTATTCAAACCAGCGGTAACTGACTAAAATTGGAAACCCTAACCTGCGATTGGTGGGTCACCAAAACCATTTATAAGTAATGCCACAATCCTAGATTATTAGATCTAAAATTTACTTAGAGATCATCCTTGTCAGTGTTCTCATCTTAAAGATGATAGAGTTATACTTCATGGTGAAGACTAGAAATTCTGGAGGAGATTTATGGAGGTCCTAAGGGCCACATGACTCCACCTATGTATTTATGAAGCAAATACGAGTTGTTCTTGGTAAATTGTCACAGGAAGCAGCTTTTTATTTCAAAAATTACAGATTAGGAAAGTGAGAGTTTAAAAGATATGTCACGTGCCCAGTGTGGAACTTAACCAAAGCCACTATTGATATCATGATACTAAGTATTTGTTCTAGAGAACTGTTATTTCTCGGCTTACAGTTTTTTCTTGATTTTTCATTGTCGCCACAAAATGACTGTCCATAAACCAGATTTAAGGTCTGATTTCTTTCCTTATGCAGAGCCCCAGATTCTCAGATCTCCTGTTGTAGCAGACATTCTCTTATTTCCTTCTCCCTTCTGCTCAAAGATAGCTCTTGCCAACATCCATTTCTTTCTCTTTTCCTTAAAATACCTTAAAAAAACAATTAGCATTTTTTTAATCTAGGCAGAGATGTTTGTATCGTGCCTTCCTAAATTTCCCAGCAGAACCGAGAAGTCCTATAATCACACCATCAGTTGAGCTCAGAAGGGACAGGATGGGGAGATGGACCTCAGAGCCGAGGCCTCTTGGGAAGCAGCCTCGCCGTGGGGCCCCGCATCACTCCGGGGAGTACCTGTGCGACCCATCGGGACACAGTGATTCATGTTTCAGGACGAGATTTATCTACAAACTGCCCATTTATGTCAGAGCATCACTTCCTTACCCTCTTTTAAGGAGCAAACACATTGATTTAGAGGAACTGTACACTCAGGTGGTTTTGTATTCGAGCTGGAGATGGCTCGTTCTCCGACCAGACACTCGGGATCTGAAAAGTCACAGCCTCACCAACAGAGCCCACGTCAGTTTTTTTTAAGCTATTAGGTTTTTAAAGGATTTGCCATTTCATCCTTCTTCTAAGCAACTCTACGTGTTTTCTGTCTTTGTAAAACACGTAGGAGGTAGAGAATCTGTTCGTGATCCTGGCAGCAATATTACACATTGGAGACATTCGATTCACTGCTCTCACTGAGGCCAACTCTGCATTTGTCTCTGACCTCCAGCTTTTGGAACAAGGTCAGTGGAACAAAAGTCTTATGAACCCCGTGGATGTGCAGCTTTGCAGACCTGACAGTAGATGGCGACAGAGTACAGAAAAGCGGGGGGGGGGGGGAGGACGCCCTTTCTCTGGGGTAGAATCCAGAGGGATAAAAAAAATATTATTAATAATAAAAATAATAAAAGAGCTGTATCCACTTTGTTCTTCTTTCTTACGAATGGTTTAGGGGATGGATAGTACGTGATGTTCTCATGCGCCCCACATTACAGAGTGGATTCCTGGGCACATACTTGGGTTTATTTATGTTGTTCTAAGTGAATCTCCATCCTCACCCACCCCTGCCTGCCAGTGTGTTTTGGGGGCATGTGATCAGCCAAACATTTTAAACAATGTAATTACTTCCCTTCAAAGGTCTTGCCAAAAGCCTCTCTCTTCCCTTTGAAGTTGCCTTGTTAGTCACTCCCAGATTTTTTCAAAATACCTTCAAGCCACAGATTGTCAGTGAATGTCCCGTCTTCACCTCGTATCAAAGTCATCTAACCAGGAGCTGGGAGAAACATCCAGGGCGCTCTGTGAAAGCAAGGAGGGAGAGACATGCAGTGATTTCAGGCAGGAGCCTGCCCGCTCATTAACGTTGTCAGTACTAGGAGCGTTTTCTCTAGTTTACTTTGATAATTAAAGCAGTAGTTCAGAGTTCTATAAGCCACATAATCCCTAATGGATCTATATCCTAAACTTAAAAATAATAATTGGAAAGTGCCATGTTCTTGCCATCCAAAAACGCATACTAGCCTTACGTTTTCCATGCTGCTTTGCTTGTAGTCGCCACATTGTTGCAAGTTTCCACGGAGGAACTGGCGTCTGCTCTGACCACCGAGATCCAGTATTTTAAAGGTAAGTTTTGCTGTGACGTTGAGCTTTGTGCAGTCCGCGGTCTTCTTTGAGATATGAGAGCAAATGCGACCTTCCTTTCTTCACCCCGTGTGACTATTTCAGTGAACTGAATGCCAAATGAGAGAAACATTATGAGCCTGTCGGGTCACTTGATGCGACTCTGTGTTGGAAACCCTCGAAACTCTTGAGAGACCGATTTGATGAACTAGTCACCTTTTCTTGCTTGTCAGTCATTTTAGGCCAATCAAGTCATCAGTCCAAGAGGAGGTAGTCAAGTAATGCGAACCATAGGTGTGTCCCTGGCCACTCCCGCGAATGGGAGCACCTTCTCCCCGCTAGGACATAAGTCAGAAGGACAGCTGCCATTTCTTGGGCACGTATGAGCTGACAGGCATTGTGCCAAGTGCTAGAAATGCTGGAATTTTAACATTCTCACAAACTGCCATGAAGTGGAACCACTCTCTCTTGTTAACGGATGAGCGAATGAAGAGTCAAAGAGACTGAGTAACTTTGCATATCAGACCACTAGCAAAGCGTGTTTGGAACTAGAATCCAATGCTGTCTGACTTCGACCATGACATGCCATGCACAGCTCTCTCTACACAGTGGGCAAGGAGAGTGGTTTTCCCACATGCGCCTTGGTGGCTAGGTCCCTGGAAATCGCTGCCCTACCAACCTTCCTCTTAGAGAAACTTTGAAAACTCACCATCCCTCTGATCTTTTTCTTGAAATCATCACTGTCCTTCCCTGCTGCTCCTCTTACCTCCTTGCAGGCATTTAGGTGTGTGGCTTATCATTTCTGCTTCCTAACTCTAGAGGGTTCCCCTCCTTGTTTCAGAACTTTATGAATCTCCCCATTATCCAGGCAGTTGTGCAAAAGTCATTTTGATGCCACCTCCTCCTCCTTTTCCATGGAGTGACCAGACGCATGTCAGCTCTACCCCAGAAATCTCTCATTCTAACTACATTCTCTTCATTTCTGCCGCCACTGCCTTAAGGTGTCATTCCTTCCCTCCGCCTCCGAACAACATCCTCTTTAATCATTTATCTGGCCTTGTCTCATATTGTCTCCTTTCAGGAATAGTCCTTCTGAATCACATTCTGCAAATATGATCTTCATCTGTGGATAACAGCATTTCAAAGCTCCTTCCAGCTCTTTCCCAGTAAAGCTCACCCCTTCGGGATGGCCCAGCACGCCCTGTGTTGTTCAGGGCCACTCACTTTGGTGCTTTATCCTGATCATTTTCCTACCAGCTCCTGCGTCTAATTATATAGTTTCTTGAGTTTCTCTAAAATCATCATGTCTCATGACTTTTTAAAGAAAACTTGAACTCATCATTAATCTCTAGAATTTCCTATTTGCCCATTTTCCTGCTCACACCGTCCTCGTGTCCTTATTCACCTGCCATAATGGTGACCCATCGACAGCCCTCAATCATGGTGACTCTGCAGGCCTTAATTCTGTGATGCATACACGGCACACCTGCGTTCACCGCCACCCTGTTTGCTGATCTCCATGGCTTTGAACCTGTAGGTCTCTGAGCCTTCCTTGCCTGCTGATTTTTTTCCTTTCATCTCTGCCTGTCTCGGAAGTTCTCCTCCCCTGACCGACAGCTCACTAGCCGTTATTTCACGCGTCCATCATCTATTACTTAACCCCCTGCTCGGCTGCATGGCCCAGGTCAGCCCCCTGGCCACAAGCACAAGTATGAGAGCTAGACTCCCACCTCCTCTCTGTCTCTAGCATCAGAATGATCGCTGGCTCAGCTCCAAATCATCCTCACCTGTTTTTTACATTTTACGCACCGACTGGCAGAGACCTCCTTTATTCGGGCTGTCGCGTCGCTGTAACGTCTTCTGGCGTCGGAGGGTGTAGAGGGATGGGACGGAAGTGCGTGGGCTCGCTCGCCTCTGTGTGACGGAAGGCCTTGTTCCCCCCTCCCCTCTCTCCTGCTCCAGGGGACACCATCATACGGCGACACACCGTGGAGATGGCTGAGTTTTACCGGGATCTCTTGGCCAAGGCCCTCTTTGGTCGTCTGTTTAGCTTCTTGGTGAATACCATGAACTGTTGCCTCCACAGTCAAGATGAGCACAGCAGGTAGGATCGGGGGGCCCTGGCCTGCAGCGTCGTCCTGTGGGAGCCAACCTGAAGGGCTCCCCTCCTGCAGGCGCTCTGTAATCCAGCGCGACACGTGAATTACACTATCATGACATAAACATCTCGTTTTAACCAAGTGATCTTACCTAAAGGGTTTGAGTGACAATTTCATGGAGGTTTAACCCCCTTCCCCCACCGCCGCACATTGATGAATTAATCAAATCGTATTTCATGCCTGGAGATGCATACACATTCTCTCTGGACTGAAGGTATATATGGCCTTCTGAGCACCAAGAAATGTAAAAATATATATATATATAAATCTGGGAAGAAGACTGCTCAAGAATAGCTAAGCACTTAATGTTTGTGGAGGAGTCCATGCCTCTCTTAGGACCAATTGGATGATGTGTTTCTGGTTAGGAGGTCTTCCTGTTTTCTTTACTTAGTTGTAGATTCTTTGATGGAAGATCTCTATGGTAATCATTTAGACTCATAGCCTTAATCACCTTTAAAGCACTAGCTTTTCAAGACTATTTGATGATCTAAAAACTACAGACCTCCATGACACCTTGTCAGTGGAGAACTGTATTAATATTCTTGTCACTAATAATGACCTTGAGCGGGTCATTGAAAACAGAAATGCATCAGAAGTCTTCACAGGTATGCTTGTCTTTGAATGAAACCTCCTGAGAATTTCTATGTTGTCCACATAAAGTTCTTCACGAAATTCCTAAAAATTACTGCCTTTGGAGGTTTCTTGGAAAACACTAGAAGTAACTTGTATTAATGGGACAGTGCTTAAAGACACGTGGACATCTCAGAAGACTTCAAGGACAAAGAGATACTGAAGACCTCATTGAAATGTCCACATGTAAATCTCACAGCATATTGATCAGCAGACTCACAATTCAGTCTGGGATTTGGGATCTAGGTGTGTAGTGTTGTCCATATTTTAGCAGCTACACCTTAGAGTCTGGTATGGAGAGGCTTCTTGGGTTTATAATTTTTTATTGTCAGTGAATTTGTCACTTTCCTTTAAATAGGAAGATAACCCGCAGAATGGTGTTAATAGGCTAAGTCCTGCTAATTAATCTTGTGTAGAATTATTGGTTGTGCTGCTGAAATTGACATTGAAAAAAGTTACTGTTATAAATCCAGCTGCACATAGAAACTTTTAGAAAATTTCCATTTGACATTTATTTCTTTTTGAAGATTATTTATTTTAGAGACACACAGAGAGAGAGACAGAGGAGAGAGTACATGAGCAGGGGTAGGGGGCAGGGGGCAGGGGGAGAGAGAATTTTAAGCGACTCCATGCTGAGCACAGGGCCTAGAGCTGGGCTTGATTGACCTCATGACCCTGAGATCCTGACCCGAGCTGAGTTATCAAGAGTCAGATGCGCCCCTCCATTTGGCATATAAATCTTGCAGAGCCTTAAATTTATATAATTGGAAAAATTTATACATAGCCTCGGTATTTAACTACACACACAAGAGTATACAAATATAAACCTAGGAAAGCGTATTATTTCCCATTCAGTGAGAATATGGCCACTGTGCCAATATGTCAATTTATGGTATTTGTGCTATCTTCTAGAATTCTTCACTAAGCAAATGAATGAGGGCAGAGATTAGTGGGAAATTAGTAATAATTTAACGTATTAGAAGTTTAACTTAGAAGACACACTATTCTCAGATGAGTCATAATTCCCATGTTTTTCTCTCATTTCTCCCTGGGGTCACCCAAGCCTAAACTTAAGTCTCAAAATACTGCAAAGAAAGGTTATGTTTGTAGTATTTCTAACTCATTGAAATTCATGGAAAGCTGAGGGATTTGCAGATTTACAGACCCATTTCTTAAGTCTCATAGAGGTCTCAAAATTTGGATAAACTTAGGCTGTTATTGTTTATGAGTCCTTCATGTTTTTGAAATGTGTAATCATGTCAAAACCATTATATAAAAATGTGTATCCCCATGGTTCAAGTTGGCAAGCACTCTTTTTTTTTGTTTGAAAGATTTTATTTATTTAATTGATACACACAGAGAGAAACACAGCGAGAGAAGGAACACAAGCAGGGGGAGTGGGAGAGGGAGAAGCAGGCTTCCTGCGGAGCAGGGAGCTCAAATGTGGTGCTCGGTCCCAGGACCCTGAGATCATGACCTGAGCTGGAGGCAGATGCTTAACACCTGACCCACCCAGGCGCCCCAGCGAGCACTCTTGATGTTGATGGGGACTATTTTTCACGCTACATTTGTTTGTTTGTTTGTTTTCTATTTTTTATTGTTTTTTATTTTTTGGTAAATTTTACAAGAGAGAGTAACTATAAATAAGATGTACTCTAACAAGTTATTAAAAGAAAACAAGTGAAATTGGATCAGATGACATGTTTGTTCTTGGAATGCTGGACTCATTTCCTGGATTATAGCAAAATAGGTACAATATTAATGTTACACACTTTCAAAGATGTTACTTTCTCTACCTAGATTCTAAATAGCATTGCTTCTAAGTAAAAATCCCGAGGTATAATGCGGGAGATGGTGATGAGTAGTCAGTTATGATGAACCAAAGCATTTGCAGGATTTGCTTGGCCGGAATCAAGCCAGTAAGATTGCAGTGTGGACGTCCCTCAGCCCACGGACCGCCATTGGCTTCATGCCTGAAACAGGTTGCAGACAATGGGCACGGCAGGCTAGGGACCGACCAGGCGGCGGGCGGGGGGGCATTCAGGAGGCACGGTCTGTGGTTAGGGCACTCCAGAAATCAAATCCAATCAAACCAAATAGGCAGAAAGGAATAGTGACAAAAATAGCAATAAAACCAATACATACAATGTGTTGTATCACATACCTTATTACATATCATGTATCATTTTAATGTATATTACTATATCATATAGCATAACCTTGTATATTATATGTAATATATTATATGTAATATATAGAATATCATGATACATATTATAATATATAGCATATAATAATGTAAATATATAATAACATGTAATATATCCATGCTATGCATATTATATAATATATAATATGCAACATAATTATATACATATAATATAAAGCATACACATGTACATATATAATAATAATATGGATGTAAATATATAATATGCATATCATATAATAATGTATATGATATATAATACAATAACTTAATACTTTTACTTGTTTAAAACTTTAGTGTTCACAAAATGCATGCACATAAACTATCTTCAGAAGAAATCCTGATAAACAGCCAAGAATGACTCAAATTTCTGTGGGAGCAATGGTAGTTCTAGGAAACTGTGACGAGTGGACGTCCTGCTTCTTTATTTCCCCTCCCGATGAACGTCTCTTTGAGAATTCCTACACAAATTAGAGCTGTGGTGTGTTAACCACTCTCTAGGACATTTCTTTCTCTAAACCATCACTTTGGCCTCTAGAGTGAAGGGTACACAAGCTCCCTGCTCGAGCTCTTCCTCTGCTGCTCCCCCTGATTGTGCTCTCTCCTCCTCTCTGTTGAATAAATGAATAAAATCTTAAAAAAGAAAAAAAAAGTTGATTGACTTCAAAGACCCAAGACCCATCTGATGCAAGAAAGTATATAGGCTCTTGGACTCCCATGCTGAGTGGGTCTTTTTCCTGGTATTTTCAAAAGGATACAGCTGAGCCCATCTGTCTTACGGTGTGACAGACCTCCCCCTCCGTAGTCCTCAAGATATGGCCACCAGGTACGTGGGAGACCCTTGTAATCTAGTCGTCCTTGGCCTCGACTCCCCAGGACATTGTCAGTTGACACGCCATGACCAGGGCTGGCACAAAGAGAGTCCATGTTTGAACCACATAGAGGTCCATGTATAGATTCCCATGGCCTCATAGGTAGACAAATCAATCGCCAAGAATACGGGAAACACCGGCCTTGGATTCCAGGCTTCACTGGGCATCCACAGCTGGGTGCTGAGCTCCCTACCCAGGCATACTGCCCTTCTTCTCTCCCCAGGGAGAAGTCTTCCCTCGGACGCTTCATTAATTATAGTCAGACCAAATCCTTCCGCTTATTCTTCTCAGAAGGACTTGAGATGATCCCAGGGTCCCTTTTCCCCAGGGAGTGAACTTCACTGATCAGAGAGCCGCAGAATCGTGCAGCTTCCCGAGGGCCCTCCAGCCCCGTGCGCCCTGTGGTAGCAGCTGTGACGTGCAAGCACCTGAGGACTGTCACCTCCCGTGTTTCTGTCAGTGAGTCTTCCTCTAGCTCTCCGTGGGCTCCTTTCCGGGGTCCACCCTCTGTGTTCCAAAGCATCACCTCAAGCAGCACCTGTGGGACACAGAGAGGATTCCGGAGACCCTTCCTTAATAACCTCCCTACTCGCAGGAATTCTATTGCCTCGTTGTGGAAGGCCTTCTCCCGTGCGTGGTCCAGATTGGCTGTTTTCAGTGGAACATTCCAAAAGGAAAGGCTTTCTCTTAAGTGTCTGCTCTTCTTTTACTTAATAAAATCACCAACCTTTTGAAAAAGACAGTAGGGAGACACCATCTCTCATCTGAATTGACGGTGTTGTGGGCCCTGTTATGTTCGCCCATAAGAAAGTGTTCCTTTCATTGTCTCAACAGAAGTGAAATTGCCCACAGCTTTTCAGACCTGTAGTGGTATGACTTATCTCGGTGTAGCAGTGGTGTCATGAAAACACACGTCCTTCTCATGCCTCACCTTCCCTTGAAGAGTGTCATACGAGGAGAATATGATATGGCCCTGGGGACAGTGGTAGGTCCCAAGATGTTTCTGCTCACAAATTACACTTCTGTGAACCCTCTAAGTCCCCAGATATCCAGTTGGCACAGAAATTAAAAGTATCTCAAGATGAGAGTCCTCCCTCCTGCCACTAGGCCTGTGGTGGTAGTGGACTGCTGTCCAGGAAGGGTCGGGGGGCACGGGGTATGGGGGCAGGGATGAGGAAGCGAGGGATGTCGTGGCTTTCTGAGAGCTGGAGGATGGTTATCCTGACCCTGGCTGGCCCCCACAGGTCCCCTTCCACAGCCCTCAGGAGGTGAGGACGACGCTCATTCATTCGTTCATTGCCCTCGTGTCCCCCATGCTTGGGGCAGTCCATTCGACGTGGGCTGCCCACACAGCATGCTGTTCCCCACACCTCCCCAGTGTGCATCTTGGGCAGGATTTCTTTGGGTTGAGGACAGAGAGAAGGACTCGAGACTGGAACAGTGCCTTGAGGAGTTGCAGACATTTTCATCACTCACTTTTTATAACCTTTAAACAAAACACGGGCTCTAACCAGCGCTTAACTTTTGTAAAAGGTACCATCCATGTGATGCTGAAATGAGCTAAATGTTGGAGATTCTCACTAAACTAGAATGAATAATATTCTAACTAAAGTAGAATGAATACCTTGATGTAAAAAAATGATAAAATAACTTTTGCAACTCCAAAACTTGGACCTGTTTCATAATGCGGAACTTAGGATTGAATTGGCAATGTTAAATTTGCAATGACTACTTGTTCTGAAAGTGGCATCTCCATCAGAGTTTCGGGGCAGACTTGGCTGCTTGCAGGCGCTCTTGAACAGCTTGGGGAGCTTTGGGACAGCTCCCCAAATGTGCCGGATGCTGGTACCTGCAGCCTATTTCACTCATCTCACCATGCCTTCTGAATACAATGGTTCACGTTCCTGAGGCCAACCGACAACTAGAACCCATGGAAAATACTCCTTTTTACCATGAATAGGAGAATAATTAGAAGGCGAGTTAAAGAAGGTTAGCAGGTGAAGGTGAAGAGGCCAGGCTCCTGGGTGGTGTGGACACTACACTTTATTTATTTACCTACATATTTATTGGTTCCTGCCTCCATTCGTCTGTTCGTTCATTCATTTATGTCCGCTTGTTCTGAAATCCACACTTTTGGGCAGCACAATTTGGTATGCAAATATATGCGGTAAATAAATAGAGTTTCAAGCATGCATATGGAGATTTGGGGTTTGTACTAAGCCTTCAGTTTCTTAAATATGCTTATGCAGTATTATGTTCTTACAATATTTTAGTTGAGCTAAACATAAACATTTAAAGACTTGATGATTAGTTACATTTGGCTTCAGTGACTTACAGAAATTTTGGAAGAGTTCCCCCCAAATGCCTTCAGACACCCAAACCAACATCTGATTCATTTCCATCTTCAGTCCTCGGGTATACAAGCTTGTCCCTCCTGGTTCCTCCAGGAACTTCGATGGGTGTCGAGGGTCGTCTGAGGATAACGAGAGGACACCAGGTTGTCCGCACGGTGCCTGACACGGCAGGATGGGCTGCTTGGCCAAACTCCCCAAAACCCTCGTGGGCGTGGCTGGAGAGAAGGCTTCCCGGCTGATGGCAATTTGTCCCTGGAGACAGAGGGTTCGGAAGAGATGCAGATGAACAACATGTTGGGAAGCCGGCATACGGTCCAGTCTCTTTCGTTGAATTTTGGTTCGGTGACCTTGTGCGTCTTGGAGAGTGGCAAATACGGGAAATGCATTGTTCTTTAGAAATAGGAATGTCGCCATTCACGTATGCTCCCGGACCTGAGAGGGGTTTTCTCTTGGCTCGGTGGCTTTGCCGTAAGTGGGTGACGGTGGATTCACATCAGTCAGTTTCCGTCCTCTGTCCCTTTCTGGGCTGACACGCCCGAGACTCGCTTGCAGAGAGCCTGACTAGTCGAGAGGGCAGTGTGTGCTCCTAGATGGCTGCAAAAACGAGGTCCCCGTGGCTAAGACACCGTCTTTCCCAGGAAGTTGGGGTTCCTCACATGGCTCCGTGGACAGGGGGGTGCGCAGTGCCCGGATGGGTTCCGGCTGTGGGGTGGAGGAAGCGTTGGGGAGCAGGGAGGTGATGTTCTTTTTGGGGGTGCAGTGGGGGACTGCTGGAGGAATGGGGTCAAACTGGAACGAAAGCTTCAGGCTTTAAATATGAATCTTGTCTTTCACTGGGAGGTAAGCGATCATCACCCTGGGAACTGTCCAGAGCCTGTCCTTCCATCCATAGATTGAATACAGAGAGAGAAAAGAAGGCTGTTGAGAAGGGATCAGTTGAGAAATTTCTCACACTATTAAACGTCCCCTCTCCCACCCAGGATACATGTAGTGTGGGTTTGAATAACAGGCGGGGGTGTTGCAGAGACACACCAGTTAGGAAGGAAGCCAGACTGTTTTAGAGAGAAGTTGAAGTTTTCTTTAGGAGTTCTGTTCTTCTTCTTTTTTTTTTTTTTTTTGAATTCACATATCAGTTCAATGGTTTGGTTCCCAAAATCATCAGTAGGATGTTTTCTGCATCTCACCCTGCTTCTAAATTCACACGTTTTGATAGTAAGGAAAAAGCATTAAAGCATTTTGTAAGTCAGGATGGAACATGCTAGATGTCCAGAAAGATTTCCGTCAGCACGGTCACCAAATGCGTGTGTGCCCCCCGGCAGTCTGGCTCTGGTCATCGCCGAGGACAGCGGTGTCCACTGTGGGGGCAGCGTCCCCGAGTGTCACCGTGATGACACGCTCTCTGAAATGAAGCGAAGAGCAGGTCCAGTGGGATGGAAGTTTGAGGGGCTGTCATGATGCCAGGTGTGTCCATTCCGCTCCAGCATCTGCATTGGAAAGGACGTGAACATCTAAACGAACCTAGAAAATCTGCAGTAAGATCGTAACAAGCAAGTTAACGTTCATCTTCAGAAAAATCGCGCTCCTTCATTAGATGAGACGTGCGATTCTTCCTTAATTAGAGAGAACAAATATTTCCTGTAGGGAAAATGTAATTATAGCTTTGGAGAGTTCTGCAGGCTGGTTTAAAAAAGAAACCCATGTCAGGGTTATGGCTAATCTGTGTTGGGTCTGAAGACTCAGTGAACGGCAGAGAGGGTCGGTCTCTACCTCGGTGCTCTGACATGAAAATGCAGTGGATTAATGCGGTCAGCTGGATATATGGCTTAAACTTATTTGGGGATTCTCCTTAGTTTTGTTCTGCTAAGTAGTCATTCATGTGCTATTAATTTAGAATAGTTATTGGTGCATATGCACATTGGTTGAATTTCTAAGAGTTTTATGTAGAAAGTAGTATTTTTCCTGTTTATATAGAATTTGTAGGCACGTTTGTTGTGATTACCTATTTATCTCTCTGATGCATTCAGGTAGCACTTAATGTATTTATGAAATGTTGTAGTGCCTTTTTTTAGGTCAGAGTCTTGAGAATCCGGTGAATGGTGTAAACACACACACACACGCACTCGCACCTTCAGACCGCCCCCCACAATGGGTAATGACAAAATGTTCATCATTTATTCCCCTTCTGATACCTACCATCAAAGATTATATTTCAGACACTAGAGAGAGATTAATAACACCCATATAAGTACTTTCTTATAAAGATATGGAACACGGGATCTTTTGAAACTCTTCCCAAAGGATGTCATCTAACGCTCCTTAAAAATAGTACTTGGAGGGCGCCTGGGGGGCTCAGTGGGTTAAGCTTCTGCCTTCGGCTCAGGTCATGATCTCGGGGTCCTGGGATTGAGGCCCGCATCACCAGGCTCTCTGCTCAGCAGGGAACCTGCTTCCTCCTCTCTCTCTGCCTACTTGTGATCTCTCTTTGTGTCAAATAAATAAGTAAAATATTAAAATAATAATAATAATGAACAAGTTATCTTTTAAAATTTTAGATGGATTTTTTTTAATTCATTTTTTAAAAACATGCCCCGAGGTACCTTCTAATAGATGAGTAACAATTTTTAAAACACTAATATGACGGTATCATGACTCCATTGGCGGTTAGGCATCATGGAGTCCAGCCACACATCGGTCAACGGTCTCTCGTCTGTCGGTGACAGGGAGGCAGAAGCTGGGGCCCCGAACGTGGCTGAGGGCAGAGTGGGGTTCCACTGCGCTGCAAGCCGGGTGTTAAAACTCTCTTTTGGATTATAGTTCGTACCTGCACTATTAGCCCGCGTATGTGTACTTTACCTGCGGTTGCGTTGCAGTTCCAAATCCTGCCTCCAGTGCCCTGCAGGGGGGTTGTCACGACTTCTGCACCTCCCCTTTCAGATGCACAGGAGGCATAAGCCTAAATTCCAGTCAGGGGAGTGTGTGATTATATTGTTCTACGTTGTTCTTAAATTGTTTAACCAGAAGACATTTTTTCCCTCTTTAAATGTCAGGTGCAGCCTATGGCTTTTTAAAAGGACTTTTAAAAGGCTATGGGATGTGGCCGCAATATTTATCGGTGGTTCTTAGGGAAGTTTAATTTGTTTTCTCTTTTGCAAGGAAACAAGATCAGTTTGGGGAGGGCGAGTCTTTGAGCAAACTGGAAGAGTAGTCTTCTCCAGAGTGAGAGCCATTGGGAGCATCCTGGGTGATGGAGAACTGTCCATCCCTGGGTCCTGAAAATCTCCAAAGGCTCCAAGAGCGTCCTGAGCATGCCAGGCTACCTACAGAAAGCTCTTCTCTACTGTAGCTCAGGTCTTGCCATCACTCCCTCAAGCTGGGTGCTTACAATAGGCCGTGCTTTCCTCCTTCCTGAGTCTGATGAGTAGGAAAGGTTTTCTTTAAGACAAGGGACATGACTTTTTAGAATATCTGTACTCCCCCCCCCCCGCCCAAGTGTGGACGAGAACTCGTACAATATCACCCAACTCCAGATTTAAATATTTTCTGCTCTTTGAGACTACCCACATCACCAACTGGATGGTCTATAGTGATTCTCAACAGTGTGGGGTGGGACAGGGCTCAGTGACCGGACAGAGGAGTATTAAAAATAATTTAAATCTCTTTGCCGAACCACCCACAACTTCCCCATAATGCTCTAGGAATCGTGGGTAAAGTTTGAAATGCCCCGCCTTGTTTTTTGTTTTGTTTGCTTTATTTTTGAGGCCACACTAAGTGAAGAAGCAATCTGTGTGGTGATAGAAAAGTGGAGTCAGAAGAAGATGTCTAGAAAGTAAATGTTTTTTCACTGTTATTTTGATAGATTGGTAATTTTCCCAAGAAAACATCTGACCATATAATCTTTTGAAACTCACTTGAGAATCCTAAGTAAAATCGCATTCTTTCTCTTTCTCTCTCTCATTCGTTATGTATTTTATAAATTCCTGTTAGAAGTTCAACAAAGGTCACAGAGATTAGCTGTCCTCCTTTACAGACGAAACTGGGAACAAAGTGAAGCTCGTTTCTGAAGTAAGGATTGAAGGTATCAATGAATCGATCAAAACCAAATGTTTTCAGTTTCCTCCCTTAACAGTTTATTGAAATGATTATCAAGATTTAATTCCTTTGATGGATATTACAAATCAAAAAGATATCTGTAATAAAGATAATCTAAGATTCTAGACCATTAGTTCATCAGTAATTAAGACTTGGTATGATGATATTTTGTACATTACTTTATCAATTACAATGTAAAGTACTTAATTCTTAGAAATGAACATACATTATTATCCCTAAATGTCTCACAGAAATACTCAAGCACCTGTTGTGCATTTGTGGGAAAATGAAAATAGACTTACCCTGTTTTTTTCCCCCACTTTACATATGATATCTTTCTTCATTAATGATCTTTTTTTGGAGATGGGGGCAGGTGTACTAATCAAGAAAAATACAGAGGTATATAGCCAGGTCACTCACTTACCTACTGCCTAGACTTAAACTGCTAACATTCGCCACTTCTGTTTCAGATTTTTATTAACATAGAAGAAGTTCCTTTTGTTTACCAGCATAGATCCTTCCCTCCCCTCCCACCCCCGAGAGGACAATGTCATCAATTCCATGTAAATTTCCTACACTTCGGTTCTTTTATTTGTTTGGATTTTGGTTCCTTATTACAAATCTATAACATTGTGAGTCATTAAGAATTGAAGAAATGTTATCATACAGCACATTTATGCTGCATTCCCTTTTTAAATCCACATGGCTTTTGAGAGTTATCTATATTGATACATAAAGAGCTAATTCAGTCTTTTTAACTGCTGCATTAATTCCCTTCGATGAAAAAAACCACAATATTCTAATCTGTTTCCTTTCCAAGGGACACTTAGGTATCTTCTCATTTTTTTTTTCTCAATTATTCAGTGTTGCATCCTTCTACATGTCTCTTGAGATACTTGTTCCGTCATTTTCTCCGGGTAAATATTTCGTGGCAGGACCTTAGGGAGAACACTAATTTGCATGCCCCTGATGACGCGGAGGCTGATCCTGGCAAGTTCTGCCTGTCCCCTGGTGACGTAGCCGGAGAGAGGTGCAGTGAGAATTGTTCAGTGACGCTCAGGTGTCTGACTTTAGGGCCCTATCACAGACATCCTTCTCCTAATTCAAAGTTATCTTACATTTTTTTTCCTAAAGCCCTTCAATCTCAATACATCAGGAACTTCTGTTTATATGAAGCACTGATATAATGTTATATTTGTAGTCAAATATTCTATGGTTCCTACCCCAGTTAATCCCTAATTATTAAAAGTGTTTTTTCCACCCCTCCTGATTTTTAATCTATTTCACTGAAACTGTATCAATAATATATTGTTTTAATAAGTAAATTCTCATAATAACTTTTTATTTTCTTATTTGTTTTGGTTAGCCCTGGATCTTTATCTTTGCATATGAATTTTATAATCACTTTGACTCAGTCCATAAAAAAGCTCTTTGGGGATTTTGACTAGGAATACATTTATAAATTAATATGAGGAGAATTGGCTTCTGTAGATTCTTTTCTTCCATAAATATGTTCTATATTTCTACTTATTCACTTTTTTCTTAAATAATGTTTGTATTTTTTATCAATTCCTTGAACATTTGTATTTGATTTTTTATGTACTTTGTAGTTTTTCTTATTTTTCTATTACATTTTAATTTGTTTATTGGGACTCTCAGTCTTGTGTTTCATATGCTGATCTATCTAGAAACCCTGCTGACTTTTCTTATTAGTTCTAATAATTTTCCTGTGGAATATCATACTATTTTCTAAAGTAAATGATCATAATTACCGTTTTTTCTTTTGCCTCTCGTGTCTCTTATTTCTTCTTCTTTTGTTGTTTGGCTAGCACCACCAGTACGAAGCTGATAACTTGTGGTCATAGCAGATACTCTTCTCTTGGTTCCAAATTAACGTAATATCTCTAAATATTTGTCATTGGGTAATCTGCTTACTTTGGGCTCTAGGAGATAATCTTTCTTGATTGTTTTCAATCAAGAATGCTAAGTTTTATATGTTTTTCCTCTACAGATTAAGATTACTTTAAATCCTATTTTTCACTCATGTGGCAATTAAAGTGATGTGTATTTTTTATGTTGAATGATTCACTTATAATGTGAACTCTGGTCATGATGTCCTAGATTCAGTTTTCTTGTCTTTATTAAGAATGTTTACACTTACTTTCATTAGTGAGAAGAGATTCTTTTTTTCTTCTTTTTCTTCTTATACAATCCTTTGCTGTCAGGTTTATGTGAAAAAGTAAATTGGGTAGCTTCCTCTGATTCCTCCCTTCTAAAATGCTTTGTGCTAATTGAGGATGATCGGTGCCTTGAATGTCTGGTACAAGTCTTTCTAAAATCTTTTCGAGAGGTAGATGTGGATTGCCTTTTGAATACTAATTATTTTAAAGTTTATAGGTCTAATCAAATTGTTTTGTTTCTTTTTTGAGTCCTTTATATTTTCTAGAAAATTGTCCACTTTAACATTTTAACTGTATTCACCAAATCATAGCTTTGTTTTATAATCCTTCAATCTCTCCTGTTGCTGTAGTTGGACAGTTTCGATGTTCTTGATATTTATGTCTTTGCCCCAGTATCACGGATGAATCTTGTTTGAAACTTGCCTTTGAGAATTATTTATCTTAAAAAAAATTTATTTCATTTCTCACATTAATGTTTTTCCTTACTGGGTCCTGAAGTTTCCTTATATCCCTTTAGAATTTTGTTCTTTTTTTTCTTTTTTTTTTTTGCCCCTGACTTCCTGAGTTGAATGTATGTCTCTTGTCTTTCGATGATTTTGCTGACCCTGAGTCTATAAAGTCTCCTCCAAGGACCTGGTACCTTCCAGATGCTTACCATGTAATGCTCCCTTGTTGTTTAGTTCTAAATATTTTGCCTTTATGCTGTTTCACAGATAAAATAACAAACAGTTTGTCAGAAAAATAAATTTGACACACCATGTTTTTCCCCTCCCTCATCCAAACTGGGAAGTTTTTTTTTTCCCATTAAATAATGAAATTTCTTTGATTCTTATGAATATAGTATGAGTGACTTCTATTTCTGTATAGATTTATTTAAATCATGGTACTATTGCCATGACAACCGAAACTACACAATCTAGCAAAATATCTGAGACAAACCTGCTTTCTAAATAATTCTCCTTCTTCTCCATTTCCTTACCAAAACACCCATATGTATAATGATTTCCTGAAGAGCTAAGAACCTGTTCTCTGTAATTGTACATTTGTTTTTCATTATTTTTTGAGATCCATTTTTTTTTCCCAAAAGAAGGATCAAGAAGAATGAAAAATACTCAAGTTTTACCAAGGCATCGTGCATATTACAATGCTCAGAAAACAATTTTAAATTACCACAATATACATACAAAGTAGCGGTTAAAATTTTACCACCCTTGTTATAAAAATTACCATACACTACGGTCACAATAATGGTTAAATTTAAATATTAATCGTGATAATGTGATAAATTATTTCAAGAAGAGTGCAGCTTATTGAACCAATAAATAATGATGTACTTTTCCCTTAAGTACATGTTTTCAGGAGGTAGAAGAAAAAAGAGATTTGTCATAACTACAAGAATGTGACATTTTTAGCATCAAACAGGATTTTCCTTTTGGATAATGACTGTCATATGATTCACCAATATTATTGGAGACTCAAATAAATCCCACCAAGTGTGTAAGAAATTCAGTGATTGTGAATCAGGCTGAAAAAAAAAAAACCCAACCCTCCTAGCATTCTACTTCTCGAGTTCTTTCTCGAGCGCGGATTGCAGAGGCCAAAGCTTGTCTATTTTATACAAAGGATAAAATCCCTTGCGTTGCCAGCCATGTGCACTCTCTTGTTTCATTTCTAACTGGGGGAAATGCACTGGGCCTCTTTTCAAGCCCCTGATAACCTGTCCTGCTGAATAGAGTTAACCAAATCTGTATTTATTATGCTCCTCTGTGCCTGTCATTTGAGCATCGTGGCAGGTCTCCCCGAATAAATAATGCTGCAGTGTTCGGAAATGAGAGCAGAACGTCCCATTCTGGCTCCCGGCAACCCGGCCTGTCCCTGCAGAAAGCACCAGGGAGGAAATGGCATCACCACGTCAATATCATTGGCCTTTTTCTGTTAGAATTTTCGAATTGAGGAGGGCGTGCATCTTGATATTTTTAGTTTTTGTCCACTCCAGGCTTTTTTTAACTTTTCTCATTTCACGTACCATCTTATTAAAAATACACTTCCAAGCCCAGCTTCCGTGTGGATGTGAT
Source organism: Spilogale gracilis (assembly GCA_004023965.1). Classification (NCBI taxonomy): domain Eukaryota; kingdom Metazoa; phylum Chordata; class Mammalia; order Carnivora; family Mephitidae; genus Spilogale; species Spilogale gracilis. Next base: position 49,595 of record PITA01007969.1, read on the forward strand.
ATGTGATAAAAGTGCACTTATTAAAAAAAAGGACACAATTATTGAGGTGATCGTTTCTTGGCTATTGCCTATAAATGAGCTGAGGATTATTGCAATTAATATTGAGATTAGCCATGGAGCGCATGGGTGGCTCAGTCGTTAAGTGTCTGACTTCAGCTCAGGTCATGATCCCGGAGTTCCGGGATCGAGCCCCGCATCGGGCTCCCTGCTCGGCAGGATGTCTGCTTCTCCCTCTCTCACTCCCCCTGCTTGTGTTCCCTCTCTAGCTGTGTTTCTCTCTGTCAAAAAATAAATAAAATCTTTTTTAAAATGTTGACATTAGCCATGAGGGAAGGTACCAGTGGTTTCCCTGTTTTAGATAAAGAAACTGGACTTCAGAGAGGTTTAGTAATTGTCCTTGGTCACATAGGTGGGAAATAATGGACTTGATGTATGAACTCTAGTATGTCAGGACCAAAACCTGAGTTTTTTTCCCAAAAGGTCTCCCACATTGAAGACTGTCAGAAGAATTATAAGAAGGCAGTTTTAAAACTTAACTTTTAAATTAAACTTTTGAAATATAGATGATTTATTTAGTTCTAATAAAATTATGAAAGTTTAAAATATCTACATATGGACATGTTCCCAAGAGCCAGGCTGTTCTCTCCTTTTTTTGTGTCTGGGCTTTTAGAATCCCACACCCATGCTTTCCAAAATGAGGTGTTCTATACATATTCGCTGAAAAGGTGAATGAACTAATAAATTAATTAGTTAGAAGCCACTCTCGGGAGAAGAGGCTTTGGTAGGTTATAAAGATGGTCCCAGTTTTTTATTCTTCTCCGTGTCCCTAACTTTCAACATCTTATCCAGAGTTAAGACTATTTCCCCTCCCTTTGAATTTGAGCTCCCCTTGTGACTTACTCTAGCCCAGAGAAGGAACCCGGAAATTCCCACTAGGATGGTGTTTTCCAGAGAATGTTCCGTGGAATAGTAGTCCAAAAAGCTTGTAAAACAAGTAGAAGTTTTTCCAGAAAGTGTTTTTATGTCGGGAAAGAGTTGGGCATCCTCTTGGAGAGGCACAAGGCGCCATGTTTTGAGGAGCTTGGACTGGAGGGAAGAGCGCCGGGTCTAGTTGACCACAAGACCGAGGACCCATGGGAGAAACTCATCAGTAGCCAGTTTAAAAAACTAAAGGAGCCCAAGAGAACAAAGCTCCCTGCCTCCATAGGCTCAGGTCTTTTACCAATATTAGTATGACAAGAACTCGGTGCTCCTAAAATGAAGGCTGACCTCTCCCAGTCCCTTGTACCCAAGGCCACTGCCGCTGCTTGGGGGTCAGCACCGTGCCTCCCGTCCCTGACTGCTGGCAGGCTGATGCACATGGGGAGGTGTCACGACATGGTCCAGTTACAGACTGAAATGACGAGGAGCTAGCCACAGACCTCTCCTTCGACTTCGCCAGGCAGTGTTGGGAGTGCTTCATCACCTCTCTTTGCCAAGAGTTGACACAGCTCTCTGAAGCATTCTTCCTGTGCTGATCTAATGTCAAGAGAAAAGAAAGTAGGCTTCATCAGCCAGAAGGGCTAGTTGTTCTAGGAGTTCTCCTAAACATCCACAAAGTTGAATAGCCTGTTCCTAAGGCTTAGTCAGCAGCTCCGCCAGGTCTCACATGATGCTTAATCATAGAAGCTTTCCCTTTGCATCTGCACTTTCACTGTGGTGGGTGAGCTTGGAATCGGCCCTTCCCTACAGAAATGAGGCTCAAATGCATCTAATTCAGTGGATCCTTGAGTCTTACTAGAACTGGTAGTACCATCCTCGAGAGCTGAATCTGAAAAGCTGCAGACTGCTTGCATCTGTAAATATGCATGCTCATGACCTTGGTTAGCTCACGTCATCCAATGGCTCACCCCTAACAAGTCCAAACTCCAGAGAAGGGCTAGGTCCCCACTGACAGTCTAGACTCATGGCGTGCACCTGCTACCACTTTTCCATTGTTCACGTAGGACAGTTCACAGTTGGGTGACCCCTTTCCTGCAATAGTCATCGTACCTCTTCTTTGAAGATGACGAACATTGCAGATGAAGGAGTTTGATGGCATCAGGAACTACTCCCACCCAACCTCCTTGGATTACCACCCCTGCTGGGAATCCTGACTTGACTCTGCCTTCCAGACCAGACTCACCTAATGGGGTCTTAGGCCTCTTGAGTTTCCCTGTGTTTTGTCCCGAGCACTTTCTCTGACCTTGGGCATGTATCTGACTCATCGTCGCCCCTGTGAACCTCAGGCTGGTCAAAAGCCAAAACATGTGCTACAAATGCACCTTCAGAGCTCACTGTCCTTTCAAGCCTGTCCTCTCTTTGATGGGCAAGGAGGCGCACATGATGTGTGTCTCCCGAATCCACTGGGATTCACAATCTCCAACAACCAACACAGACTGAAAGGGAAGGAGATATATCCGTCTTCCCGTTTTAAGACTGGAAGAAACATTTCCTTGAAAAGACAAATTAGCTACAGAATTTCTGCATCCTCAAGGAAGTTTTCATTTTACCACTTGCCAATTTACAAAAGCTAATCCAAATCCAATGATATAGGAGCCCAGTTTAGAGTCAAATGGCTGTAACACTTCTTGTTACTGTCGGCATGGATGATGACCTCGTCGTTCAATGACTCCGAGAGTGTAAGGATAAACCCAAGGAACCTACAGCTGTGTTGATTTCATCGTTAGTTGTTTTATTTTGCTTTTTCAAAAAATTTTCAGGCATGGTGTGCTCCTGGTTGGTATGTGCACTGGAGGAAATCCATCACCCCTCGTTATACCCGTGTACATCAACAACGAGGAGCTTCCCTGAGATTCTCTGTGACTCAGTTATTCAGATAATTGGTATTTTTGTCAGAGGGACTACAGTCACTGGTTTGAAAGCATCCCCAAGAAATGCAGCTCAGCTTTCAACGAGTAATAAGCTGTTGCCCAAAGATTAGCATAGAAGGGAGAAAGATAGATGTAAATTTCAAATGTAAGTGAAAACAGTAATGGGATAAATATGACTAATTATATTCATCAGCTTGAAGACTATATTTCCATCTCTTCCTTAACCTCTGGGTCACTCAAGCCTTTGTAATTATCCTCCCACTGATGCCTTTATATTAACAAATGGCACTTGAGCCTTCTAGGAGCCGGCAGAGTCTACCAGAGTCTACCAGGAGAAGGGGCACTGTTCTAATTTTGCATTAGCCCTGACAGCACCAAAGAAAACACACATTTGAACCCTGCTTATCTGACAGATATTCATCTGGTAATCTGTCCTCAGGCATAGTCACGATCCCGGTGCATGTCTTTCCTGTCCTACTGAAGTCACGATCCCGGTGCATACACGTCTTTGCTGCCCTACTGAAGTAGAACGTAACCCAAGTGCCATGTTCTAGACACAGCTCGCTGAATTTGACTCATGCAGCGAGTCTCTGTGACCTCCACACGGATGGGCGGGAAGGGTCTCTGCAGCACCCTGGCGGGCATCCTCGTGCCCTTTTCCTGTTTTGTTTTTGTTGTTTTCTTTTTTTCTCCTTAGTGTTAGGTAGGAGAGGGACCTCCTCAATGTTGAGTACAGCAGTGGTGCCTTCTTAGTCTCCCCCTGAGGAGGGGTCCTCTGTGAAACAGCTGTGTGGACAGAGCACTCGTGGGCTCTGTGTTCTGCTGTTGGTGGGCACTTGGGGCATCTCTGGTTTTCAACTATATGAATGAAGCAGCCACAAATATTCTTGTGCAAGTCTTTTTTTTTTTTTTTGACAGAGAGAACACAGCTAGAGAGGGAACACAAGCAGGGGGAGTGAGAGCGGGAGAAGCAGGCTTCCCGCCGAGCAGGGAGCCTGATGCGGGGCTCGATCCCGGGTCTCTGGGATCATGACCTGAGCTGAAGGCAGATGCTTAATGGCTGAGCCACCCAGGCGCCCCTCTTGTACAAGTCTTTAAGTGGACACATGCCTCTGTCCACCCTGATATGTGCCCGTGAGGGGAACGTGTGGGTCATTCAGTGGGCTTGTAATCAGCTTTAATAGATGAAGCCAAACCACGTTCCGGATTTCAGATGTAAGCTCCCCAGCAATGTCTGAGGCTCCTAGCTGCTCTATAGTCAATACACATCATTTTTATCTGGCTCTTTTCATTACAATAACTATCTATCCATATTTCTATCTATTATTCCTAACCTTTTAAGAACTGTTGAATACTGGGAACAGTGAAGCCATAATTTGTTTAAATCATCTCCTCTTGTTCTGATATGAAGGTTGTTTCAGGCTGGGAATGTGAAAGTTCCCGTGAGCTGAATATTACTTACAGTCTTAAGTAAATTATATGGTAGGTTGATTTTTGTTTCGAACGATGCTTCTGATAACAAAACATTTATGTCACCATGAAAATGCGGCTTTTAAGGACGGACATATGTTCATTAACAGTAATAAGAGTTGCTGCTTTTCAGCTGTGAGTGGTAGATTCTGCTGGGAAGGAAGGTTGAAGTGATCTTGGATTATTTCTACTCTTCTCACGCTGGGGGAGGGTTCCTTGCCTGGCTCCAGGAGGCTGGAATCCGGCTTGCCCAGAGGACCAGCTGCTGTTAGGAGGTTTAGGGAGTGACTCCCGGGGCTTGTGCGCACGGGGCAGGTGTCAGCCTGCCTCCGGTCCTGGGTCTGTGTAATGCTGCTTTGTGCTCTTGGGCGAATTAAACCTTCACTGTCCAGGCTCAGTATTCTCCACTGTAAAATGGGGGGATCAGGCCTCCATAAGATGGTAGCCCTGAGTTTTCACCTCAAGAGGTCTCGGCTTTTTACTTCCCAGCTTCTCTTTCCAGCAGGAAGGAGAAGGGCTGTGTTTTGGGGCCACACTGGTGGGGGGTGTGGTGTCACTATGCGGGAGGAGGTGGGCAGTTGCTTTGGGAACGTCACCCCCACACGTCCCCCAGCCAGCGATGGGTGGAGCGATGTTAACTAGTTCAGCTTGTTATCTAGTTCAGCAGACTCTTTTCCCTAATTTCTGACATGTCTGCAAAAAATGATAAGCCTCACCTATTTTCTTCGGTCAAAGACTAAAAGGGAGGAACTCCCAAAAGTGGGCACCCTGGAGTCCCCTCCGTCCCCGCGTCTTGTCACAGACTCGGGAAAGCCCTGCAAGATTCAGGGGAGCTACAGCCCTGGAGGAATCAGCCTTCAGGACACCGCCCCTTGCCGGTTACGTTATGTAAATCCTACAGCATGCCCGTGCTGGACTTGGTGCAGGCCGTCCCGGGCCAGCATCTCCAGGCACTGCGCACGGACACCCCCTGTGACGGTGCCCCTGACCCCAAGGGCAGGGTGTCCGGACGGTGGGATCCCTCTGGTCCGCTGTGCTTTTACATTTCAGTCTTACCCCATCTGGGCTCCTGCGGGTCAACCATCAGCCAAAGAGGCTGATTCACGTCTGCCTCACCTAAGCCTGTCGTGCCAGGCAGGATTCAACTGTTTCCTAAACTGACTAAATATTTAGGCAGCTCTCTAGTTCCTCTCCTTGCCTAGGGATGATAGAGGACAGAAGCTGACATGCACGTCCCAGTGGACTTCTCTCTGCTCCCAGAAAATTAGCACATCGGTGTTTTCAGATAGACACTCTCTTTCATGTGGATCTTCCTCCTTTGCAGTCTACCACACATCGAAGGCAAAAACCAAACCAGACAATTGCCATGGCATTTAATATTTTGTCTGATATAAGCGGTGTTGCATTTTACTAATAAGTAAAGGCAAGAGAGCCAGTGTTGGGAACCAGCAGGAAAGCCCCCAGCGGAATTCTAAGGCAGAATATGAATAGACCATCTCATTAATATGCTAATTTTGCCTGTGGGATTGACTCCCAGTGGATCAGATGACCTCTGTCTGCTCCTCCTTGCTAGAAACTGGATGTTGGGTTAAAGGCCTGTGTAATGCCAGTCAAGCTGTCACTAAGAGAAGTGACAGCAGTGGCGAGTGCCACACAAGGCGGGCATTCTGCTCGTACGGGTCCGGGTCCGCGTGACCCTTCTGCCCACAGACACGTGTTTCATTCCATCCTGGATGATGAAAGGTTAGTGGGGAGAAAATGAACACTTAGATCTGTCAATAGTTGCAAAATTAATCCTTAAAATGCATCCTTTTCCTCGACATTGGTTTTTCCTTCCTTCCCCTCTTTCTTCTTTAATAACATTTTTATTTGGTGACCAAATACAATCTGGGATCCAGCATCTGGGAAATATGGGGGAAAATCATTAAAAAGGAGTGATTCTTCAGCCACATTTATGCCATTCTAAATCGCACAATCACGGACTGGCCCAGTCTGGAATCTTGAACGTGTGCTACTCACCCAGACATGCGTGGGGGGCCGGTGTCCTCGCTCCGCCTGCCGGCCCGAAGTCACCATCCACATGAGAAGGGGCAGGATATAGGTAGTGTAGCATCGTGTCACCCGTGGCTCTTGCCCTTTCTCCTAACTTCCCGCCACACCTTGTGCCGTACGCATGGGGCCACTGTTGCCCAGGCCGGCTGCGACTCAGGCAAGGAGTCAAGGTCCAAGTGGGATGTTCTGGTAGAAGCTGACAGGGAGCACCCATCCTCGCCACCACCCCATGGCCTTCAGGCACAGCCCTGCTTCTCGCCCCAGCCCCAGCATCCCTGCTGCTCTGTCTCTTCCTGGAAAACCAGACGCCCTTCCCTGCCCTCTCTCTGCCCTGAGATCATTGTCCCTTTCCCCACCAGCTCAGAAAATGCCAGAAGGTTTTCCCTCATTTATTTTTTTAAGTAAATGCTAACAATAAAGAGTATTATAATCCGCAGTATAGAACATTTTAAAATTAAGAATTCACCTCTTGATCTGCCATTCAAGGCACCTCCTGTCAATGTGGGCTTTACTTTTTCTGTGCCATGACTTTATTTTTAGCATGGGCGCAATTATACTACATAACCATAAGGATACAAATGGTATACATATTGTTTCCAGCTTCGTTCTTTGGCTTTGGTTGTTCAAGAACATTTCCCAGGCCTTGTCCTTTCTTTGTCAACATCAAATAAATACTTATGGTTATAAAAATACAGAAACCTTAGAAAAAGTAGAGCAGCAAAAAGAAATAAACAAAAGCACTTCTATTTCCTTTTCTTGGGCTGAATATACTCCTTTTGAGGTCTTCTGAATGTATAATTGGAGTTATTCTTTAAAAAAAGATTTTCTTTATTATTTGACAGAGAGAAACGCAGCCAGAGAGGGAACACAAGCAGGGGGAGTGAGAGAGGGAGCAGGCTTCCCACTGAACAGGGAGCCCGATGCGGGGCTCAATCCCAGGACAATCCCAGGACTCCAGAATCATGACCTGAGCCAAAGGCAGACACTTAATGACTGAGCCAACCAGGCGCCCTGGGATTATTCTTTATAGAGAACTTTTATATTGCCTTCAATTAACTTGATAGGTTCACTAGAATAATCTGTCCTAGGGTGCATGTCATTTAAACCATGTCTTTAACGTGGAGCGTGTGCTATTTATTTTTGTTGTTGTTACTATAATTAAGATAAGGATGAACATCCTTGTTTGTAAGTCTTTAATTGCATTTTTGATAATCATTTTAGTATAGTTTTCTGTATATGGGAAAAACTGGTTCAAATGATATGAACTTTTCAGAGCAAAGCTTCATAATTGAATTGTTTTTTTAAGAGGACTCTACCAATTTTATTTATTTATTCATTTATTTATTTACTTACTTACTCACTTAATTACTTTAATTAAGTAAACTCCACTCCCAACACGGGGCTCAAACTCATGACCTGAGATTAACAGTCGCATGCTCTACTGACCCAACCAGCCGGGTGCCCCCAGACTCTTCCAGTTCAAACTCCCAATGAAAGTGTGTAGGAATATCTTTCTCATCCTAATTTTTAAAATTTTGTTTCTTTGGTGACTGTAATCAGATTGACACAATCTGCCCAAGTAACTTGCAGGGGTGCCTGGGGATCTGAGTAGGTTGAGTGTCTGACTCCTCACTTCGGCTCAGCGCCTGATCTCAGGGTCATGGGATCGAGCCCCACGCCGGGCTCTGCACTCATTGGCGAGTGTGCTGGGGAGTCTCTCTCTGTCTCTGCCCCTCCCCTGTTCTAGAATAAATAAATAAATAAATAAATAAATAAATAAATAAAAATCTTTAGAAGAAAGAGAAGCAGCTGTGTACCGACAATCGTCCTAGTAGTGACATCCCCTCTAATAGTGACAGCTGTGCAGGTGAACAGACATTACTTGGGGTCTCAGGCTTGTAGACGAGGGAACTGCAATGCAGAAACTTAAAGTAACCTGCCTACAGTTGTACTCCTAAAAAGTCTCTTCTGAACCAGGATTCCTACCTGAGACTGAGCAAGCTCTAACACCTAACAAGCATTGTTACTAAGCTCCCACCAGGGAAACGGTGCAGCTTATCATGTGGAACACACGCACACACACACACACACACACGTGCACACACGCACACACACACGCACACACACATGTGCGCACACGCACACACACACACACACACCCCCTAAACACCTCAGTCCGTCACCACTGAGCGACGAGCATCACCCAGCATCTCTTTGGGCACCTTGTGAAGTCACGAGGGTGGAGGGAGGCCCACCTGGGCCCATACACTGGAAAATTCTATGAAAATGAATGTGAAAACACATTTTAAAGCAATACTTGCCTCTTATAGTTTTTAGTTTTATTTATACAACTTATCCTGCAAAGAATTTGGTATTTGTGTCCTCAGACTTTGCAACATTTTCTTTTGATTTTTCTCAGAACCGAGAGCAGGAAAAAATGATCACACTTATTTTCTTGTACGTTTTTATAGTTTCTTGCACAAACATTCCCTCTCTGATCCATGTCGGGTGTGTGCAGGCACGCGGGGCGGGGTACCAAGCTCACGATTTTTTGTCTAGAGAATTTCGTCAGTCGCCTGGTGGCACCCACTCAAGGAGACTCTGCTGCCTCGGTTCTCTGCCGCGTGAAATGTGTATGAAGGGCTTCAAAAATGCTCTCCTCTCTGCTTAGCAAGCTCATGTTTGTAGCATCTACAAGAAGTAAATGGTCATGGAAGTGACACATTACAGACCCTAAAATATTATGGTCACGCACTGCTCAGGAAAGCCAAATTCAGGTGCAAGAGGAGAGCTGGTTGTCAGTTGTGCAGTCTGGACCAGATGAGCTGGGGGGCGAGCCACGGACGTGTCTACAACACCCAGGACTGTGGTATGGAAACAGTCCACAATGACGACGGACCATGACCCCACCTGCAGAGAACCAGGGCAGCATCCAGGTCCTGCTGGGGCTCTACAGCCGCAACGTGGGCGGGCTGGGTGTGTGTCGTCAGGGGACCAGTGTTCCAGAAGCATCTGGGGCTTTCTATGTAAGAAACCTCCCCAGGCGTGCTGCCCTCATTCCCTGCAGAATCCAGGCTGTGGGGCTCCTGACACCCTCCAAGTTCTCTGCCCTCTTTCGTCACTCGCCCCGAGGGTCCACACATCTGTGGCCAGGCCTCCCAACATGGCAGCAGAGGGCGGCAGGAGGGATCATTCACATCGAAAGCAGGAGTGTCACGAGGTACTCCGACTGCTTCCAAGTGCACACCCAAGTATCATGTCCTTCATTCTCCTGTATTTCCAAGAGTTTCCGTAGGGAGGTCCTGACATAATTTTTGTAGATCCAAGTAGACTTGCTCATTGATTCTTTGTTTCGTTTCAGCCCACAGACTTTGGATATTGGAATACTGGACATCTTTGGTTTTGAGGAATTTCAAAAGAATGAATTCGAACAAGTAAGTGGTTTTTTTGTTTTTTGAAAGTTGAGAAACTTTAGTGTGTTTTTTTCAACTAATAAGTGAACTCTTTAATTCAGTAGAGACTATTTGCATAATTACTTGCAAACACAGAATTAAATTAAGTGTTTTGCTATCCTGTTTTAAAATTTATACCCCTGGTTCATGGATATATTGATCTCTATTATCGTCTGTAAACAAGTGGCATGATCATTTTTTTTTAAAACAAGGGCTTGTTTTAAAAGATAGAGAATGCTATTTCAACCAGGTCAGAGATAAGGAAGGCATTGCTGTGTGAAATCAGGGCAAACGTCTTCAGAAACATTGGCCGAAAATCAGAACGGAAACACTCCATTATACTACGGACCGTTATTTGTGGGATGGTCTCTATGTGACATCTATACATAGGACTATCGGAAACTTGTAAAAATAGATTCAAGAGGCGCTGATTATTTTTAATCCATTTACAGTTTCGGGCACTCTGAAAAACGCTAGTTCTTTTTTTAAGGATCTCCATAGTAATGTATGAATCATTTAATCGAAGTAAGTATATCTCAAGATTAAGTGTTGAAGAAGGGAGTAGAAATAGAACTTGCCCCAGCCGGCAAGAGAAGGCGGCGGTAGGGCTATGCAGAGGTTGGGGGAGGTGGGGAAGAGAAAGCCAGGCAGTGTCGCAGCCCGGGAAGAGGCCCTGCCTTGCTGTGGTTGGGGAGTGCTCTTAATAACGACATCACAAGTGCGACTCTGCTTTTTAAGGGAGATGGCGTGGTGGCGAATGACACCAGTGGGGGCGTGACGCTCACGAGCAGGGCTGTCTTGGTCTGGAGCGAACATCTGTAATGATCCCAGGTTTCCTAGTCTATAAAGTCTCAGGACACTGAGAGACTTGCAGAGCTGTGGGATTTAACAAGATGCCTGTCCTAAGGGTTACGGTGTCATTTTCTAGCTCCCATCCACATGTGACAAATAGTGGCAAGCCCCCGCTGCTGTTGTAAATGAGGACACTCAAAAACCTTTAAAAATTCAACCTTTTTTTTTTTTTTCTTAAAAAGTGGTACAGCATCTTGTGAGTAGATCCTAAATCATGTTGACTCACCTAATCCAGGGTGAGTCATCATGAATCATGTTCTTCACAAAACTTTTAAAAAGTCTGGTATGAAATCAGACGAGGAGGACCACAGATTTCTGCTCCCGTATCCGTGGGTGAGTGGGAGGAGGACGACTGTGGTTTTACTTGTTCATCACCTACTCTAAGAAAGCGAGTGGGGAAGAGAGGGAGGGGGTGGTGAGAAGACTGACGGGTCTGCGGGCCTTGACCGAGATGCAGCTCTCACTCGAGAACTTGAAGGTCGTCTGGCCAGCAGTATTGATCTCTGACATGTTTGCTTAAAAGCACGTAGGCCCTCCCATCCCTAATGAGGCTCCCTGGTTTCTCGCTCTCCTGGTAGGCAGCGCACAGAAAGCGCAGGTGCAGTGGGGGCCGGTGAGGGCCTCTCTGAAACCAGGCTCCCCGACACTACGTCCACAACCCCCTCCCCGAGCCGTCCAGCCTGAGCTGATAATTACGATGCACAAAACCTGTGTGTTGTTTCCTTATTAAAACTTACTTCTTTTACTGCAATTACCTATATATAGCCCTTCGTCTTTCTTTCTGCTAAATATTTTAACTCTAGATTTCAGAATATATTCACAAATGGCTGAGAGAACAAGGAATGGCACGTTTTCAGAACTAAAGACTAGGAGTCTCTATTCAATACCAGAAGGTAGTTTTGGACACTTCCGGGTAAAATCTCAAGATCGATTCTTAGGTTTAGGTCATGAAAGAAAAATATTGTAAAAAAAAAAAACCCTGTACCTCTTTCTTAAGTTGGTGTGGCTATCATATACAGCAGTAACTGGGAGACATTTAGAATAAAATTATTTTCTTTGTAATGAATCCAACTCTAAGCTTACGGCGGATTTAGCAAATTTCTAAATTTTCATGTCAACTTATCACAGAGGCTTTGGTTTGCATGTTGCATTCTAGATTCTTGACTTGCTAATCGAATGTGAACTTCATTTTATGCTCCATTGCAAACCTTCAACAAAATGTTTAATAGATCAATCCTGTGCCCTGAATCAAACCAAGAAGAATATTGGAGCCTTCATAAGTATTTGTTTTTTTCTGCTTTGAGCTTTTTGACCAATCTGTCAGCTGTTTACTAGAATGGCAATTCCTGCAGTGTTGAACTGTATCTGGTACGGCAGTTTTTAATGTAGTAGAATTAACAAATACAGTTTCAATTGAAATCTTGAAAACGAATTCATAGGAAAACCTCTTCATAGTGGATCTCCTAGTGATTTCTTTGCTTGGGAACAAGCGTATGTATTTTAACTGTTCTGCATAGGAACCCGACAAATGTTTGGAACAAGGACAGTGTAAAGAGATCCTCAGAAGCATTTCAAAACCTCAGCTGCTCCAAACTCAGTGCCCCCAGGTAGCTCTAAAAGGATTAGATGGGCCTCTGCTCTTCTTTAGATGAGAATTTATTTCAGCTAAGAGGAAATGCTAATCCAGTTTTCATCAACTTTTAATGATTTGTTCCTATTTAGAGCTATTTTACATATTATAATAAAGACCATATTTAGAGTAAAATACATAACTCTCTCTCTCTCTCTCTGTCTATATATATATCAGTAGTAGTTGGGTTCGGTGGTTCGGGGGGTGGTCATCCTAAGAATTGGAGTCCCAAAGTATAATATGGAAGGGTCTGAAACTATCAACCTCATTATTTAAATAATTACATTATTACCAGCTCACTCAGTTACATAATACCTGCATTTTATGAACCCTGTTTCCTTTACCATGTAAAGTTTATCTCTAGTTCTGTAAAAATACCTCGTAACGCAACCAGGGAGAATCCTCTCCAGCCATCCATCAGGCATCAGGCAGGCAGTGAATTCCAAGTCTGTAATGCTCGGGAAGCAGAAAGAAAATGAACAAGACAAGGGTATCCCTTACACCTCACAGTGCTGATGATGCCAGAAAGGAGAAAAACGAGAAGAGTGAATGAGACGGCCCAGCGAATAACAAGGGGGCTTGAGAGGGAAGCTGTTTGTGGCCTGAGCACACAAAACCAGTAACTCCTCTAGAGTTTAAAAACAGTGTGTGAGACGCATGATGGGAGTGGAGACGGACTGGCTTGGTCAGCGTGAAGAGGAGAGCCTCAGTGAGGGACTATGTAGAGGGCTCCGTAAGTCGCACACTTAGACAGAAGGGCTGGGTGTCTCGAGATGCCAGTCCTCCCTAAGCCACGACACAGGCCACTTGGGACGGTCCCGCTACAAATAACTGAGCAACAGATGGCCGACTTCGAGCAGCTCCATCCTGCCACTCCCGATAAGGACACAATCACGGCGGGAGCGTTGGTGACGGCTGACCTTGCAAAACGAGACAGGCCCAGGATGCTTGTCAAGTGTTCTTGCCAAGCCAGAAAGAAGGTGGGGAGGGAGGAAGGGAAGGAAGAGAGAACACACCTGAATATAATGACGTTTCCTGAGCTAACTACTAGATAACAGGGACTGAAGACAGAGGAACACGGGGCAAGAAACCATGAGGATGCTTTCTGCAAAATCCAGCCCACGGGAAAGCAGCCCGGAAAAACAACCTGATCTCTCAAATGCAAGGCTAAAAATAGAGAAGAAGGCGGGTCGCCTATAGATTCAGAGATCCAACAGATAGGGAAGTCAGTTAAATATATGGACATTGCATAAATCCCTAATTAAGTATAAAATTTATAAGTGAACAAATGTAATGTAAAATATAGATATTTGATGAACTGAGGGAATTATTTTTGTTATAGAAATTATAATACTGTCGATGTATTTTTTAAGTCCTCATATCTTAGAGAATTATACTAAAATACTTGCAAAATAAATGACACGGCACCTGAGAATTACTTCAGCTGAGTCTAGTGTTGAGGGTAGTAGGATAGTGGGTAAAGCAGAACGGGCCATGAGTTGATCATTCTTTAGGCTTCTTGATGGCTGTTGAGGGTTCCTTATGTTGTTCACTGTGCAATGTGCTTAAAACTGTCCCTAATATACAATTTTAAGTAAATGAGAATATTTTGAGATTACATAGATATTATTTTAATAAATGCTAGAATATTTCCACCCCTAATGAATGGGATTGAAAAACTCTACATGCTACAGATCCTTATTGAAGGCACAAAGAACAAAGTCATGGAAAGTAATGATTTAACATTCAACAATTTTCCTAAATTTTCCACTACACACATAAAATGCAACTATGTGTAATAAACACTTGGGGCTAGAGTTTAGTAAAACAGCATATCGACAAACTACTATAAGAATAGACAGTTCGAAGAGAGGGACTACATTTGTTCAAACTTAAAGCTTCTATTACAGAAGATGAACTTGTGATATATGACCTCTCTTCAAGTCAGGCTTTGTCTAACTGATTTTGGAAGGGTTGTCAAGGATTTGAAACATTTCTCTGCCTCCAAACTCTTCTCTAAAAAGTGAGATTTACTGGAAAGTAGAAATGAACAGTAATTGAGTCAGGCTTGAGCTATCTGTTCAAACACTAAAAAAGCCATTTACCTTGACTTCTAAAATTTTATGAAATGAGATCATATATTTTGGCAACCTCAACCTCAAAACGTAATAATAATAATATAAAATCCTTAGTTGTGAAATTGCTATCCTAGAAATGATACAAAGGTCAATCATCACTCTTCATGTGTAGTAGCCCATTTTACAGATGGGAAAACTGAGGGCTACAGTCTCTGCTCTGGGACAGAGAGTCTTATTAGCAGTATTTGCCTCAGGGCTGTCTATGGCGCATTCGTTCAACAAACATTATTTGCATATGTACGAAGTTCCAGGCCCGGCTCTGGGCACTAAGAAATATGTAGGCATTGAGGTGTGGTCTGTGGGATGCAAATGCAAGGAGAACCAGTTCTAATCAGACACCGTGGGAGAGGACTGGGAAACCTTCCTGAGGAAAACATTGCCATTTTAGCTCCAAGGATGGTAGGACCCATGCTATTTTCATCATAATTAATGTCCTGGCAACTATTAGGTTTCAATATTTATCCGGGGTGCCTAGAATGTTCAGTGGGATAAGCATCCAACTGTTAATTTCAGGGTCATGAGTTCAAGCCCTGCATTGGGCTCCACACTGGGCATGGAGCCTACTTAAAAAAAAAAAAAATAGGTTTCAATATTGATCTGCTTACCACTCAATCAATTGAGCTATGAAAACAAAAAGTATTTTTTTGTTAAGTCACCTCACATTTAGATTCCAAAGTTGTACATACATAAAATATCCCACTGAGTTTAAGAAAAATTTGAATGAGAAAATTTACTTTCTTTACATAGCAGAATACTAGTATAGTGCTACTTAGGTTCTATAGAGAAACAGTAATTAAATAGTGAGATGCTATTTTGATGTACTTCTTGCAATAGTATTGGGTTCTAGTTTTTTTTAAAAAAATGTATGGCCAGAAGTCTTCCTGGGGAGGGCGGGGTGCCTGATAGGCTCAGTCAGTAGAGCAAACAACTTGATCTCCAGGTTGCAAGTCCAAGCCTCACGTTAGGTGTAGAGCCTATTAAAAAATACTTACACACACACACACATATACATAAATACAAGATATAACTAAAAAAAGAAGTCTTTAGGTACTAGTTTGTTTTTGAAAAGCTAATTCTGAGGAAATAAAAAAATGAGGCAAGAAAAAGCAATTTTAACTGTACATTTAATGACCTTTTCCTTTCCAAACTGTATAACTTTAAAAAAATCACCATTTTGGTGTTAAGTAAAGCAAGGCACAGATAATTTAATAAGTCACAGAAGGACCCAGCAGGAGGCTCTGAATTCAGGACTGATGACATGTGTTCTGCAGGTGCTTTGAAGCTAGATTTAAATGTGGGTTATTACTATCCATTTTTGAAACTGCTACATGCCTGTGATGATATTTGTTTGTATTTCTCTTAGGACACAACATTATTTATTCTATTAAATGTAGAAATAAATGACTTAATGAATTTTACTTGACATCATTTTGTTCGCATCGTGGGATTTTTCACCAAATCCTTTTACTATATATAAAGAAATTAGAGAATGCAGGTGTATCTTGTCCATTACAGAATATTAGAATGATTAAAAGGAAATGTTACAGGACATCAAAAGAAGAATGAATGGATTTGAAAATACACATCAAGTCACTTTAGGCAAGAGTGAATTGAGTTCTTGTAGTGATGGCCAACCAAGGAAAAACCTACATTTACAGTAGAGATGGGGCAGATCAAAGCCCAAATGTGCTAACCAGGAATATAATTCACGTTGTTTTCTGCTAATGATCAATAACGGCTGGAAGTTCTTGAGCACCTGCTGTGACCCATATGCTTTCTCTGGATGACCTCTGACTCCCACGGCAACCCTCCGCGGAAGGCGCGGCTGGCCGACCAGGGAACTGTGTGGGGATGTGTCCATCCTGCCCCAACGCCAACCCTGCAAGTCCTCCGAGTGCTTGCTCAGTCCCTCTCTTTTGCCACCTTGAGAGCACCATCCCAAAGAGCTGGTTTTCATTCAGTACCTCTTAGATTTTTGCATCTAATCCTGGGTAATGACAACTCTTTTAAAATAACAAATATTTCGGGGCACCTGGGTGGCTCAGTTGGTTAAGTGACTGCCTTCGGCTCAGGTCATGATCCTGGAGACCCCGGATCGAGTCCCACATCGGGCTCCCTGCTCGGCAGGAACCCTGCTTCTCCCTCTCTCACTCCCCCTGCTTGTGTTCCCTCTCTAGCTGCCTTTCTCTCTGTCAAATAAATAAATAAAATCTTAAAAAAAAAAAAAAAAAGAAAAATGGGGCACCTGGGTGGCTCAGTTGGTTAACCGACTGCCTTCGGCTCAGATCATGATCCCGGAGAGCCAGGATCAAGTCCCACATCGGGCTCCCTGCTCGGCGGGAAGCCTGCTTCTCCCCCTCTCTCTCCCCCTGCTTGTGTTCCCTCTCTGGCTGTGTTTCACTCTGTCAAATAAATAAAATCTTTAAAAAAAAAAAGTATATGGCGATCAACTTAGCCAGTGGGTTTATTGTTGGCTGATCCCTTCAGTCAGTCCCTTAAATCCCAGAGTAGGGATTACTCCTTATTAAAGGAGAACACAGGTATGAATTAGAATTTATTTTATGAGCCTCTGTTGCTCTAAATAAGAGAATCAGTAAGAGAAATGTCGAAGAAGTGGTTTTAGCCTGAATAAAAACAATTCTTTTTTAAAGATTTATGTATTTATTGAGAGTATGAGCAGGGGGATGAGCAGAGGGATGAACAGAGGGAGAGAAATAATCTGAAGCAGACTCTGTGCTGCGAGCAGAGGGCAGAGCCCCAGTCGGGGTCGATCCGAGGGTCCTGAGATCAGGACCTGAAAGTAAGAGTTGGCCACTTAGCTATGGGGCCACCCAGGTGCCCCTGAATAGAAATAATGTTTCTATCTCTGTAAAGTGACTTCCACCTACATATGCTTAAAACCTGTGCAGCAGGGTTTGACTTTGAAATTTCAAAGGGAACCCAGAAGACTTTTGCAAGGACGTTTGCAAGGACGTTTGGTTCCTTTAGGAAAGAGTAATCTACCAAAGAGTAATCTAGCAGGGGGATGGGAAAGGGGAAATACCAGGCAAAGCCAGGGAAGATGCCAAAGCAGCAGCGGGGGGCCTGGCCTGGGCGGGCGCTCGTGGCTACCTGCTGACCAAGGTTAGGGGGAAGAGGCCCGGGGTGCGGCGTCTACACCACACCCTAAGCCTCTAGTTGGACATATCAGCAGAGGGTTGGCAGAGGCACTGTGCTCTGTCTCTCAGGTCGAGACAGATGGTGCTAAGAGAAAGTAAACAGGCCTCCCCAAACAAGGACAGAGAGAAAAAAGGCCTCTGCCACCCCAGGACATTCAAAGAGGGCAAAATAAATTAGAGGGTTTAAAAGCTGAAACAAATCAGAGAGGTGCCGTTCCCTCACCAGCCCCTGCACCTGCTGTTTTATAGATAATGTGTCAAAATTGGGAATGATTGATCTGTTGAGGAAAGAACATAGAGCAATCTGGCAAGCCCTGAGGCATGCTCTCAAAAAGTAAGGTAGAGATTCAGAGAATACCTAGCGTGGGAAAGTCTCGAGAAGTCCTGCAGAGAAGCCCGTTAACGTAGCTTAGTTCAGTGTTTCTCCAGTGGCGTTCCGGTTTAGGCTGCGTGTGTGTGCTTTTCTTTCTTTCTTTTTTTTTTTTTTTAGGCAGTATCAGTTGACATCTCATTCAGTTAATGTTCTGCTGAACACACGCAGAAAATGCAGGCTGTCTGCCGTCTGATATCATTCCGGCACAATCTAACAATATTCCATTAGTGGATTATCTACACGTTTCTGTATTCATTGAGAAACAGACCCGTTAATGGATCGTGTATGCTCTGCGCTCACCGTGTCTCCATATTAAAATCACTTGGACAGCTTTCAAAATACATCCACGTCCGGGCCTCACTGGGACCCGATTGGTCTGGGGTCAGGCGGAGATGGCAGGATTTTGCCAGAGCTCCGCAGCGTTTCCACTGCGCGGGAGGAATGCAGATGGCTGTCTAACGCCAGGGGCTTTGCTTTCGACTGGACCCACTTTAATGACCTCCTGCTTTAATTCTGGGATGTGAATGTCATGCTCTATTATATTTTTGCTTCAGAGATATTTCACTGAGTAATAAAAATAAAAGGAGAACAGTTGGTGAAAATTTACTCAAGAAATTAAGTTTGCCATTAATACAAATGATAGGCCATCTGGATAAGCAATAATGTTCTGTTCCTAAAGAGTGTTTCCAAGGGGTGCATGATTTTATTATTAAAGCAGTTAGCAACGGCACTTAATGTACAAAGCATGTATTTTACTCAGAGAAGGGTGTGTGCTAATTAAGCAGTACTTAATAATCGCTCATCTTCATCTATGAACACTCACCTTCACTCACATTCAGGCGGTACTGGGAGGAATACCCAGAGATTTAGTGGAACCCAGTTATGATTCTGACGGATGATGTCAAAAAATACAAATGATTGCTTTGCGGTGAAGTCCGTCATATTCTCAGTCATCAGTGCAGATCAATGCTTCCAGATACATAAACTGTTTTCCTGAAAGCATCTTCCACTGTGTCTTTCTCTCGTGTCTAATACACACCCACACGTGCACCTGCATCAGCGCACCTGCATCACTGCAGTGAAGCCGAATCAGGGTCTGGCCATGAGTGGGCCACCATTTTGTTGGTGGGATCCACTTTTTTCCATTTTCAGCTAGGTATCTGACATGGGCTGCTGCATTCCCATTAGCGCCCTTGGCCACTTTTACTGGCAGTTTTGAAGCTCAGGCTTCAGTGCTCTTTTTAGATTTTAACTTTGGTTCAAACAGTGGGTGCTGTAAATAATATAGAATAGGGAAAGGCAAGCTGTCTTGGTAGAAAATTGTAATGTACACATTACTTCAAAATGAGTTTGAAAACTGTTCTGCTTTGAACTGTATCTGCTTCCCAGTGATTTCCTTTCCCACTCAGCGTTGGTCTTCTCTGTTAGAAACACAAAAACATTTTAGTTGCAGAGAGCACCAGGGTACTAAAGTCTGCAAGTCAAAACCACTTCCCAGCCTACTCAGTTTTACCCATCAAGCTGGAATTTTCCCGGTGGGATTTTAATAAATGACTTCTTTTTTTCCCCCTCCAAACACAAAGAGCATGATGTACAATACAAGGTTCTGATCACACGTTGTCACAAAATACCACCCAGTGTTGCAACTTAAAATGTCAGGGCCCGGTAGAGAAGCTGGATGTTTTACGAATCATCTTGACCAGGAGAGCAAGAAATCAAGTTGCTGTACCCAGAAGCACAGGCCACATCCTTTTCCTGTTAGCCAAAGTTTGGCAGATTACTTTAAGCCTTCCTAGGGGGAAAAAAAAAAGAGTGGGGGGAGAAAAAGATGTACTCTGACCCCCTCCAGCTCTTTCTAATTTTACTGTGGCTTTGACCACATTCCCACTGGGTGCCACCATTTTCCTGAAACAGTGGATCAGTTCAGCAAAGACAAGACTCGGTTCAATAAAATATTAAAGAGTAACAATTGAATTGTCTGTTTATATTATAAAAAAGCCTAGGTCGATCAGACCAGCCAGGGCTATAGGGAAGTGCTCAGCAGTGAGGCAGTCGGGGGCAAGAGGATTCAGGCAGGTTGTCATGGAAAGTAATTTTTGCAATGACAGTCCTGCCATCTATTGTGAATGCGAAAGGATAAGAGAATTCTGTTCAGTGTGTTCGAGACATCCACATCTAAGTATCTTCAATTAGAGAATCTCAAACTGAGGGGAGAGATCCGTGTCCTATAATTCAGGTGTTTCCTGTGCAATAAAGAATCAGCCGGGGATGTTCTCATTTTAGGATGCTTCACAAGACCGTAAGTAACGTAGGAACCGACAGTAACACATCAGATGTCCCACAGTATCAGACATTTCCTTATTTTTCATGGCTTTGACCTTTCTCTCCTGAGCAATCCATTTCCCAAAGTACATTACATTTAGGCTCACTCTCTATAACCACCTTTAAGCCACTTTTTTGGTAGAAGCTCGGACTGCTGAGATATAGATTCTATTTATGTTTTCTTAAATGATTTAATGTATTTTTAACATCAAAAAGTTTGAAAAAAGACAGTTGTATATATCATATAATTAAAGAGAGTATTCAGCAGCAGTTTCTTTCCATAAGGGAGTCATTCATTTTCTGTTCTTTTACCGTAAATATTTCACCCCGAGTTTTAACAGTCTTTTCTAATTGATTCATCTTTTGTAACAAAATTACTTTGGTATTAAAGGAGTGTAACAACTGATTAGATTGGGGGGCCATCTTAAACTATGGTTTTTTAAACAAAGTGAAATAATCTTTAATATTTCCATTTCTCTTCCCCAACAATTTTCAGACATTTCTGGTTTTTGTTTATGATAAAATGAGAGCAACAGGTGAATGTATTACTTTCCTGGCGGGACTGCTCCTGTGGAAAGATCCAACACTATCTTATGGAAAGGGTTTATCTTTCCAGAATCACTTCTTGAGATTTATACCCTGGAGAGTAAGATAAGCAGAGATCTTGGCCGGCGGGTTTCACTTAGTTTTGATAGAACAAAGCAAGGAGACGAATGTGAAACTAGGCTGTGTCAGTTGCAAGGAAAGAAATCTCTTTCATATGATATTTAGATAGTGAGCTCCATCTCTTTCGTTGCTAGCTGTAATGTGCCCACCTTTTTTGGTCTGTGCCCATATTCAGGTTGTTTTTGCCCTAACAACCAAGCAGGTCAAGCTAAATGTCTCACATGGCATTTTGTCACTTGAAATGACTGGAGTTGTAATATTTTTATAGTCGGGGAATAGATGAGTGAAAGCGAAGGTTTGTCTAAGAAACTTTGAGTTTAAATATAAAGAACGTCTAATTTTGCCTCTATCTCATGAACTCGTTGGCAAGGAGCAGAGAGGAGAAGCTCTAGCAACTACTGGCCAATCAGATAGCAGGAAGAAAATTCAAGAAATCCCAGAGACTGTGGCTGGAGTCCCAGGAGGAAGGAGATGAGGCAAAGAGCAGTTCTAAGTTTAAATGAATTGTCTCCAGTTCTTTAGGTTTTAAAGTTATTTTCCAAGACAGTAGCAATGTGGCAGAGTGCTTATTTTAATTTTAACTTAGATCTTATTTTGCAATAGAATGCAATAGGAGAGCTTTTTCAGGCTACAGACATTCATTTTATCACCAGATTTACAAAACCATTTTTTTAAATTTTTTTTTTTACTGTGAAGTCCGAGATATAAAAACAACTATTGGAGATAGGGCAATGACCCCGGACCACCATTTTCTGACCTAGAACTAATAAGAATTGTTTTTGTTATTCTTTGTCCAGAAAGGGTATTCATATCTTATTTTGAATATAGTTATTACTTAAGCATGTTACTTGGCATACTTCTCTATCGATTATTCTCCTTCTATTGCATTAATAACAAAATATCAATGTACATGCATCATTGAAATAACTTGACTGTATTAGGTCACCTGAGCCCCGACCTTTTCAGCTCTGCAGTCATGCTTTGATCAGGGTAGCCCCACGCCTGCGGTCCGGTCACCACGTCACTGTTTCTGAAGACATTTGAGTTGTGTCTACTCACAGAATTCTGGTCCAGTTAAAAAGTGAAGAATGGAATCTGACATGACACCATTGGTCTCGGGACAAACTCTGTGTTCTGACCATTGCCCTACGCTGATAGGCTTGTTCCTTCCCTGAAACCTCTCCCCCTCTGAGACTTCATGTCTGTAGAAGCCCATCAACTCCCACCCTCCCACATAGCTGTATCTGGGAGAAAATGGCTATTTCTTTCTATGCACACATTATTCTTAAATCATGAATAGCCACACCCTTATGTGCTGGCAGTGGCCCCTCTATGGAGAATTAAGGCATTCCTGGTGTTGGACATTTACAAAAGTGGCGTGGCCTGCAGATTGGAAGCTAGAACATAAGGGGTGCTCTTATATATCCAAGAGAGAAAGCATGAGCTCCCAGTAGAGGGACAGGAGTGTCTAGGGAGAGCTCCCACTTAGCAGGTGTTACAATGATACCAGACATGGAGTAGAATTTGGATATGTGCAAAAGAGAAACTGGGATGGTCTTTCTTTTCTCTAGTGACTATTTCAGTCCATGTGACTTACAAAATCTTTGGTGTTTTCCTTATGTAACTCTAACACATTCATAGTACATATAATCCTAGATATTGTTTCCTTTGCAGATGGCATCTGGTTTTCTTTGAAAAGCTTTTTATCAGTTATTTTGTTTTACATAAATTGTTCATCTTTAGTTATTGTCAGTGAGTTACTGAATTCTAAATATTTCTAAGCGATTTCTGGATTTTACCTAGTATAATATAGTGGCTCATGTGCACATGGTCTCCAAGACTGAGTGAACTCTTGAACAACCTAGGTGTAGACAGAGAGGCCCGTGAGGCAAGATGCCACAAGCGCATGGTGTCCTGGAAGACAGTGGAGGCAGCTTTCCCAGAAAGCAGAGGAATCACCATGAGATAGTGCTGAGAAGTCAAGGAAAATGAACACCAGGAGTTGAACACTGGGTTTAGGAATGCATATGTCATTGGTGACTCCCACCAAAGTGATTTTCACGGAATACTTGGGGGGGGGTGGCAAAAGTTTATTGGAGTGGCTTCAACAGTGGTGAAGAGAAGAATTTGAGATAATAAGGAAAGACAACTCCTTTGAGGTTTTGTTAGGGGAAAAAAAGCAGAAAGTGAGAGGATAGCCTACACAGGAAGTAAGACTTCACTTTTTGTTAGATTTGGAGTATTTTATTGACTTTCAGTATTTTAAGATAATTAAGATTAAGAAATAACATATTTGTTTTCCAATGGGAAGAGAAAAGTTGACAGTTGGAGGAATATAAAAAGTGTTCTGATAAAACAGTTTCTACAACTGAATGCTTAAATCAGTTATTCTTTCTGAAAGAAACCCACATTCCCTCACCCATCATGGATACATAACACAAGTGAGAGGGCAGGACATGTTTCTTCTGTCTCTGGGCTTTCATGGTAAACCCACATTTTATCCACAGTTGTTGACAAAGCCCAGATATAATTTCCTTTTGGAAATGTTTTTAATTACTCAACTATATTTAAAACCCCAACTTTGTGAGTTCATGTTATAATTATACTTCTTGTTTTTAACATAGGTGGTGGGTATTGAGGGCACGTAGAGCATGGAGCACTGCATGTGGGGCATAAACAATGAATCTTGGGACACCAAAAAAATAAAATACATTATTATTAAAAAATAAAAATTAAAATATAAAAAATTGAATAATCAGACCAAATGAAGTCAACAATATCAGATGAAACGTTTCATTTTGACTTCTCAAGCAATACTGTAATGCTTTATCGCAATAGACTAATTGGTGTGGAACATTCTTGAGTCAATATGTCATCCATCTGAAATGGTCATAGGATGAGTGGATCAGCATGGCCATAATTACCTTGTGAATTGTTTTCTTTTTCCCCTGCAATAGCTTTGTGTCAACATGACCAATGAGAAGGTGCACCACTACATCAATGAAGTGCTTTTTCTACACGAGCAAACAGAATGTGTACAAGAGGGAGTTACCATGGAAACAGCTTATTCTCCTGGTAACCAGACTGGAGTTTTGGATTTTTTTTTCCAGGTATTCATATAATATAATTAGATACTTTACAGGATTTAAATATACTGGAGACAAAGAATTTTCTTTCAAGGGACCTTAATTTTGAGATGGTTTTCTATATGAGAGTTCACTGTATTCATTTCTTTCAGAGGTTTCTTTCTCAGAGTCTGTTTGGGAGCACAAGTTACCCTTTTCCTGCAGGGGCATTTGAAGGATCATCAATTCATTGAAAGGACTAGAAATGCCAGATCGTTTTGTTATGAAAATATTCAACATTGGTTATGTCAATAAAACTCTACTTTTGGCACAGTTACAAATGCTCAATGTACAAAATTAATGTTTTATTAAAAATACTAAGACTAGCAAGCTCATAGAACAAATTCAACAAGATCTTTTAAATTTATCTTCAGAGTTTATAAATTGAAATATGGAAAAACATTGGCAGAAAAATATGTTTATGTACATATAATCTTATGACATCTGCTGGTGTCAGTCCTTACCTTTATGATTTCTACCTTATAATGCAAGAATCTTTGTCTCAATATCTCTATCATAAAAATAAAAATCTACCATACAGACAGAAATCCCTTTGTCCTTTGTAGGAAGACATGATACATGTCTATCAATAATACCTCTGAAACACTTGAACATTGTTTAAAACTGATACCTTTCAGCTGGGGGAGAACATAGGATGTGATTTTCTACCCCTTATTTCTATAAATGTAGACTTGTGAATTTATCTTATACCTTTACCTAGTATGTAAAATATTCTTGTTCCTCTTACCAACTTGTCAACCTTCTTTATTTTAATGGGCAGGAGAGGCCCTCTTCCTCCAGAAAGCCCTCCCTCATCATGACACACATGGCATTATAACTTCTCTATATAAGGTTTAAAAATATCTTCAAACCGACAGCAATATATAGTGAACCCTGTAAGGGAAGCCTCAGACACCTGCTGCCCTCATTCTTTCTTGTTGCTGTATTCTTGGCTGCTAACCAGTGGCCAGCCAAATGACGTTCTCTCTATGTCTTTGATGGCCATGATGTTCTCTGTCTTTGATGTCCATGACATTCTTTCTATGTCTTCATTGGCCATGATGTTCTTTCTATGTCTTTGATGACCATGTTTGTTCTTTCTACCTTTCTGATGGCCATGGCCTTCTTCCTATGTCTTCGATGGCCATGACGTTCTATATCTTCAGTGGCTGTGACGCTCTTTCTATGTCTTCAATGGTCATGATGTGCTATGCCTTCGATGGCCATGACTTTCTTTCTATGTCTTCAGTGGCCGTAACGTTCTTTCTGTGTCTTCAATGGCCATGATGTTCTATGTCTTTGATGGCCACGATGTTCTTTCTATGTCTCTGATGGCCATGACATTCTTCTATGTCTTCGATGGCCATGACATTCTTTCTCTCTCTTCAGTGCCCATCCATGAGATTTCATCATGGAATCATGATTATTTCAATAGGAGGACCCTTATCAGGATGAGTTGAAAATGAGAGTGGGTGTTCTTGACTGCTACTTCTTCTTGATACCCATAAAAATGAAAAGATGTACTAAGTATAGGGTGAAGGTTGGGCATTTACCTATAAATCTGCAGGTCTGTGTGCCAGGCAGTCATACCGTACAGTGCAAAGGAAGCTTATTGTTGCCTTCCTAGTACCCATAATCCTCTACTGCTCACAAACATCTGTGATTTTTGCTTAAGTCATATTCATATTTCAATGAACATGTATTTGTCTTGTGTGCATGAATGGATGGGTGGATCCAGGTTCTTACCTCACTCTCCACATGTCTGATTCACTTTGTTACCCTGTTGGTCCTCAATGTTTTCTGCCGTCGAGGTGAAATAACATACATTTTGTAGAACAATTCAGTCTCTCCTAAACCCTCCCTTCTGCAGGAACTGAAAGCCATTTTTTACGACTTCTTCTCCATGTTCTATTTTCTTCTTCACACGCTTCAGCACGTTTCCAAGTCTCTAAGTTTGATTACCATCATTCCTCCATGGTTTTATATCAAACATCCAGAAAACATAATATGTACAAATTTAAAAACTTTCGGAGACAATACAAATTATAGTGCTTTAAAAAAATATCTTGTTGGTTTCCAACCACCCTATCCTTAGAATACATCACCTTGCTTTTGGAGTAGAGCAGCGTGGCTATTTTGGAAGTGATCCCTTCCTTTATACTACTTAGGGCCTTGACTCTGAGTTACTGAAACACCCATTAAATCTCTAAGTTCTAGCCTCTAAAGAGATCTGTCCACGCCCCCGAAATGTAGATGCATTTGCAACGTCCTTAACGAACCAATTCATCCTTCCGCTGTGCGTCTGTGTGTGCTCATGTGTGTGTGTGGGGAGGAAGTAAGTGTAACAGTATATGGAGGAGTGTCATGGCATGATGCTCAAAGGCACGGGTAAAGAAGCAACTGCTGATCTTCTGTCTTAACAGCTTACTTCAGCAAATAGGTTGCTACATATCACATCCCAGGCAAGACCAGTCCTCCGCCAACTCCTCATTGATTTTTCTTTTAGGGCCTCTCTCCATCCATTGTGTGTACCCACACTTTAGTTTTTCACCTCTGGCTCTTTATAGGGTCCCTGGGTATCTGAGAATGTACCACCCAGTGGACTTTCTTCTCCACATCCCCTTATGAGATACATTTCTGTGGTGGTAACACAAGGTGTTAGTGACCAAGGTCATTAGCTGAGGTGGGTCAACTTGCTTCAATCCCTTCCTCGTACTTCTTCCCCTTTTATCCACCCATCTTCTCCTTCCTTCCCAGGGAGGCTGGATGCTCATTCCAAAGTTGCTCCTTTGGATGCCACATGTCTCCCAAAGGGCTCTCCCTGGTACACAAGCCCCCACCAAGCATAGGTCCTTCCCCTGGCTGCCACTTTCAACCTTTCTTCTCTTTGGGTGACGCTGGAAAGATCTTAACTTTTGTTGCCCTGAGACAGCTGTGTACAGTCCTGGCATTTTCTTTACCAGGAGCAGGAAACCCCAAAAGGCTTAAAACAACTGAATCCTTTCAGCCACAAAGAGACAACTTTCTATTGACCAATGAATAAGATGAAAGGCCTGTGGTGGTAGGTTTGGTGACCTCGGGTCGAAATACAAGCTCTGTCACTAGAGGGGTCAATATTAAATCTCTTCACTTTCTTAGAAGAATTATTCTAAGGTACTCACACTTCCAAAAGCACACTGAGTTGATGTGAAGAATTCATATATATGACAGAATGAGGTAAATAAAAAATATAAATTACCTGATTTCTAAAGGTAGATTTGACGTGTCAACAGAAGAACTTTGCTAGGGAAGAAAAGATAAAGAACACAGCAGTGGGTCAAAGTTATTCACCTGATGTGTAGACCGTATGGGCACAATGGTGTTCTGTGTGTGGGGAATGAACTGCCAGGGCAAACTGAGAAGTTCTTTCAAGCAGCATTTTCCTTCACGTGACATTAATTTTAAGTGGTTGATTATATATGACTTTAACTTCTGTGTTTGACAGCTACAAACTATCAGACTTCTAATTTGAATTTTATAAGTTATAGCTTCCAACTGTATTTTTTTCTAGTTCTTAATACGGGGAATATTATAGTCACTCTACTTCCTAGGTTGAAGTAGTTGCAACTTTTTACGATGCAACGTGACTGTAGGTTCTGTTTTTAGAGAAGTTATTTGACCCACCATAACTATAAAGAGGTTGATACGGGTTAGAGGTCAAGAGAAATGCTTCTCCTTTAGTTGGGAATTTTATTTTTCTCTTTGAGATGAGGATATACTTTTTAATAACTCCAGCATTTGAATGACACTAAAACACACTATTTAATCATTATCATTATTAATCAACCAACACTGTTTGGAGCTTCCATTACATCAAGTTTTGCTAGGTGTTGGGGATACAATAGTGAGCAAACATAAATGTGTATTAAAAGTAGACTAATTCATTTTTGAGTGCTTATATGAACATAATGAAAATACAAATGAGCATACATGTACAATATTAACAAAACCATCAAATTGAATATGGAAGAAAAATACTATCTCTTCTTGATTTTGATTTTCAGAAACCATCTGGATTTCTCTCTCTATTGGATGAAGAAAGTCAGATGATTTGGTCAATGGAACCAAATCTTCCCAAAAAGCTACAAAGTCTCCTTGAATCATCAAACACAAATGCAGTCTATTCCCCCATGAAGGATGGGAACGGGAACATGGCTCTCAAAGACCAGGGAACGGCATTCACCACCATGCACTACGCGGGAAGGGTAAGTTGAGAGAACGTCATGGTATATAACATATATGCTGAGGGACCAGACCTCTTCAGGACAAGCTTTCAAGTTGCAGATATTTTAGAGTTGATGATCTTAATGAACAGAAGTTGGGTAAACAATAGGCATTGGTCTTCTGGCACAACTTACCCTCAGTGTAGTGTATTAAATTATTTTTCTTAAAGCATTTCAACCTGAATAAAGTGAGCTACTGTCCGCTCTCTCTCAGTTCCCTAACCAGCTTAGTAAAACATTCTTCTTCCTTAAACACCTTCAAGGACGTCCTCTTAACTGTCTACAAAAACCTCACACCCACTCACAGCTTCTCTGAGCTGATGCCAGTCGTTTAGCCATGACTTCTGTGTCACAACCCCCCGGGCAAAACCTTGGTTCAGGTGACTTTTCTAATCCACTCATTGTCTCCTGTATTCCACAGCCCTCTGGGCTCCCACTTCTCCTAATCAAGCTTGAAATACCCGAATCCACGTTCCACTTACCTTCCATCCAGGCCCATCTTTGTACCGCCTTCCACCTTTGAATTTGTGACCCGTGGGTTTCCCCCATTTGGTCTGTAGCAGAAGTTACCTATTGGAGGGTGAAACCTCCAAACCACATGTTTCGGGTCATTTCAGTCCATGTTCACTGAGACGGTACTAGAGCCAGACCGAGAGCATTAGAAGAGCAAAGATGAAGGAACCATATCCCTTGCCCTCAAATATCTCACTGTCAACAAATAAGGAAAAGGCAAATTAACAAATAATTATGATATAATTGCTTATAATAACATGGGCAATATTAACAAAGTTCTACAGCACCCTGGAGAAGGAAGCAATCATTTAGCTCTCAAAGAAAGTGTAGAAATATTTTCTAGAGTAGATCAAATGTGGCCCAGGCCTCTGGGGATGAGTTAGAGCTCAGTAAGGATAAAACAAGGGAGCACTCTGGTGGAGACATGAACTTCTGAATGGCATGTCCATCCCCTAGGACTCCGTTGCACAGACAGAATCCATTTTCACTGTCCAAGTGGAAAATAATTTGGTGTAGGGAAACAACTATCAGGAGACTCTATGTTGAGCATTCAGGAATGAGTCAAAGGCATACCACAGGATGGGGCTTCTGACATAGCTGTGGCCTCATCTTTGATCTGGAAGCTTCCAGCCAGATGGAGAAGCCTGCTGCTCCAGGTAGTGACTCCTAGTTCCCACCACCCACTGCAGACACCGGGAAAGTCCCCATCCCCTGGCCGTCAGCACAGAGTAGTGAGTGAGCCAATGACCGAGCCGGGAGGTCTCCACTGTCGGAGAAGACAAAACGTCTTCATGACACACTTATAAGACACAGAGAAGATGCAGCAGAAGCTCCCCCAGCCCACCTTCGGGATCTCGAGCAGTAGTGCCAGACTGGTGGAAGCTGAAGAACAATCAGACGCCAGCTGCAAGGGGGCCTGGGAATTTTCCCACCTCCTGACATGTGCGGTGCAAGAAGGCGGCTGTTCCTGAGAGTGCTGGGGGCCCTTCTGCGTGTCCACTCACCCTGTATTTGGGAGATGGTACAAGAAGCACAGTTAAATCTCTAGAGATTGGCTGAAGATAAGCCTTAAAAAAAGATTTTTGGACCAAATCATGAATAAATATGCATGGACTACTCAGGACTTTGTCCTCTTGATGGTGTGAACTCCCCACATATTTTCAGACAGCGTGGGGGATAAAGTAAGGAAAACAGAGGGCATAATAGAGGATGGGGGGGGAAGAGAAAGAAGGTTGTGGGAGCGCTCAAACTAGAACCAAAGGCATTTGGACCATAGCAGAAGCTCGCAGAGGTGGTGGTCTCAGGATGAAGCTGCCATACTGATGGAGGGCATGTCCCAAACGGGAGGAGCCATAGCTTGAAATGACAGGAGTCTCTCTCCCCACTATGGATGGACGGTTCCTGTGCCAACCACGAGAGGAAGCCTGGAGAAGAGGCAGTCTACAAGGAAAGATAGTCAGTGTAGATGTTTTGCACTTGAGATTTTTAATAGAAACTTCAATAGGATGTGACAAATAAAAGAGATTGGTTGTTTTTAGAAACATAGGCATATTTGTGGAAATGTGTATCTTGATAATTTCACTCACAAAGAGCATGGAAGAGCTGGAGAAAAGGAGTAGGAGAGAGAATCATGAAAACCAAGAGAAAAGGAGGAGGAATGGGGTCAAGAGGAGATCCAATGAAACAGGAGGGCCAGGAGCATCCTGGGGAGGTGTCATGGCATCATGGAGCTGTGGGATGGGATGGACTGAGTGGTGAAAGGCTGTGGAGAGGGCCTCAGTGTGAGATTACACACACACACACATACACACACACACACACACACACACTCCTAGCCTGTTATTAACTTATTAACTGCCTTTTACGTATGAGAGAGTTAGCCTTTAAAATGTTTATAATGATCTTCTAGTCCTCTGTTCCCATTTTTAATCTCTATTGTCCTCATACTGAACATTTATTAATTCATAGGATTTCGTTGAAACTTTACAGTGACATAAGTAGTGATTTTGGAAAACTACTTTCTGATCTTCCTTTAAGTTCCATGGCCGCTATCTTTAAGTCCGTCTGTACCTGACCTGCCTTGGAAGTCTGTTTGTATTGAATCTTAGAGATGTGTCAGATTGTTCAATAAATGCTAATTGCGTTAAACGGAATGGGACCAAGCTTTGGAATAATGTTTTGTTTGTTAATTATTTTCTGTTTGCTTCTAAAAATTATTCCAGAGCCACTTAACAGAATTTCAATTTCAGTTGTTGGTGTTGTTGTTTTTTAAATTTGGGGAAGAACAAGGAATAGTTTGAATAAATATAATTATTCCACAGAGCTCTGATAGCGAGAAAGTAGACCAGAGCCCGTCCATTGATTACCTGCCACAGAGCCAAGCCCCATGGAATTATGAATTTTTCTGTAAAAGGGCCTTTATGTTTTAAGCAGGATTTTCCATAATTGGAGTCAATTTTGTGGTTTTTTAAAAATCTTTCATTTCACTGAGATCCACTAATGAGTCTTAGCCCAAGGACTCCCTAAGGACTCATTCACATGTTACAGTATAGATTATATGTAATTTGTGGCAATATGTCAAGCCATATGCCTTTCTAATCATCAGATGGAGCTACATATATTTAATTTTGAGCTACCATGTTTTCAAGGAAAGCAGCATATTCTGCATTTTATAAACCAAGAGACATAGCGAAGAGCCGGTTGGTTTCGAACAGCATGCCCGGGCTCTTTTGGATCGTCGTAGGAGCATTCCTGAAGGACCCTTTGGTGATAAAGTTAATCCCAGGGAAGAAGCTCAGTGGCTCTAGGGTTCCTGGGTTTCTTTGTGGCCTCTTCTTTGGGCGAGAGTGTCGCTTGGTTCACCACGTGCTCTTCGTTGATAGGGCTACCTGATTCTGTGAGTGACGACTTCCCTCTAATGATCACTCTGGCCCGTGATGATACTGACGCCCAGCCCACCAGGGAGGCCCATTCCGCTCTGACCACGAGACCCCCGCCACGCTTCTGAATCTTGTTTGGAGCAGAGGCTCCTAGGTCCTTTTTGAAATGTTTAAGCAACATTATTTGAATTATAGCTGAAGATCTTTCCTAAACACATTTGAATTTTTCATTACTCATAGGAGCCTGGTGTATTTCCAGTTTCCATTACAGAAATATTTTAAAGTAAATGGGAAGAGGCTGTACATGAAATATTAACAGGGTCTCATTAATGAGCATGGATCTGAATTAAAGAAGGCTGAGAGGGTTGTTTTTGTTGTTATTTGTTTTAGCAAATTTTAAATCATATATGGATTAGCTGTTTTAGGAATTGCTCTTAAACTTCCAGTGGTGATTTAAATGATGAATACACATTAAATCCAGAAGCGTGTCTAATTTTATTGGCTTTTAAAATTAAGAATCTTGAAAGAAAGAAGAATTATGATTTGGAAAAAGACATTGGCTCTCAGGAAATTTGAATTTCCATTAAGGTGGTTCTGAGCTAACTCTAACAAGAAATAGTATTTTAAAGGTCCTAAATTTTCGTGTGAGAAAAGTGAATAGATTAGGAGATACTAAGGCGATCTGAAGTACTAAAAATTAAATTAATGAAAATACAGGTCAAAGTAATGGTTATAAAATATATGATACTTGCCTATCTGTCTTCTCCTAAGGTCTGTGTTTGAAAGTTGTTTATTGTGATAATTTGTTTCAACACAAAGTGATCCTCTTTGCATCCCAGATGAGTGTCCCGTATGCCTGGCCTGGTTTAGACAAGTCAAGCTATTGATATTGTTCTTGCCTGAGATGGCATGTCTGTGTCTCAGCCCCGTCCTCTCCCCAAACTCTTACATGTTGCAGTGAACTGAATGGGGGCCCCAAAGAAAGATACGGGGCCATGTGCTCATCCCTAGAACCTCAGCATGGAATCTTATTCAGAAAGGGGGTCTTTTCTTATGTAATGAAGTCCGGGATCTCCAGGTGAGGGGATGACCCTGGATGGTCTGGGGGCCCTCTACATCCAAGGGCAAGCATCCTTCTGAGAAGGAAGCAGAGGGAGATTTGGGAGAGAAAGGGAGACCACGCATGCAAGGAGGCAGGGACAGGAGGGGTGCAGCCACGGGGCCACGAACTCCAGGGCCCCCAGAAGCTAGGAAAGGCAGGAAGGTGTGTCCGCTAGAGCCTCCAGGCATTTAAAGGTGTCTGATGTCAGAGTTCTGGCCTCCAGAACCATGAAAGGACAAATGTCTCTTCTTCTGACCAACTGGTTCATGGTCATTTGTTACAGCAGTCCCCAGGGAACTAATACACGTGTCCATTGGCTCAACTTTCACAGATTAGAAGAGACAGGAGTGATTTTACCTGGTAACATTAAGAGATTTCTTTAGCACATTTGATTCATTTGAAAGGGACCCCAACACCTCCCCACCTCTGTTGCTGCTCCTGTGGTTTTCTTCACCTGAAGTACCATTTTCCTGCCTTTCCAAGCCTTGCCCATCTTAGGAGTGGGCTCTTGGCCTAGGCCACGTTTCACTGATCTCTCCCTCCCCTAATCAATAGCGATGTCTGAGGCTGGCGTGGCATTTTCCGATTCACGGAGTGCTTCCTAGACCTCGTGTCTAAACATTGCTGTGTCAGATTTCCAGTTAAGTCACCTTGCTGACGTTCGGAGGCTGGTCGAGGACGGCACAGCTCTGCATGAGTCTCCTGGGGGTTCCTTGCCGGAGCCACACTCTGGGCGGCTGGAGAGTGCCCGAAGGTGCCCCCACATTGCCAGAGGCCGGAATCCACAACCAGGTGTGTCAGTGGAGTC
This sequence comes from Spilogale gracilis, assembly GCA_004023965.1. Lineage (NCBI taxonomy): Eukaryota > Metazoa > Chordata > Mammalia > Carnivora > Mephitidae > Spilogale > Spilogale gracilis. Next base: position 83,249 of record PITA01007969.1, read on the forward strand.
TGAGACAACTCCGCCCCGAGCTTCTCTCCTGGCTTCTGGGGGTGGCCAGCCATCCACATCCTTCGACCTCTAGATGCTACTCCCGGTCTCTGCCTTCGCAGCTCTCTGTCCCCTCCTCTTCTTTGAAGACATCAAATTGAATTTAGGGCCCACCATATCCACTGTGACCTCATATTCTATCGTAACATCTTTGAAAGATCTTATTTACAAATCAGGCCACATTCTGTGGTTCTGGGTGGACGTGAGACTTGAGGGTACGTTGTCGGACCCAGCCCTGGGAGGTAGGTCATAATACCGTATTTCACTTTCCATTTCGAGGGCCGCGGATTTCCCCGTCTCCACCATGTTGTGTGTGAAACTCTCCAAGTGTTTGTTGTCTACAGCCATAGAATCCACGTGGTGCGGCAGGGAAGTGCTCCAGGGCCCCCGGGGACTCCATTGCCAGGACGTTGAGGGGACACTGGCCCTCGGCAGCCACATCCGTAAAGTTCGCCATTCAGGAGAATATAGCTGTGCACCTATTAAACTTGTTCTGAAGGTCACATGTTGGGGAAGAAATCAGGCACGTCTGCGTCTTCTGAAATGTTCCATCAAATAGGCGTCGTATTTCCCCCAAGAATAGCTGAAGGCCTCTCCATCCCGAAGTACTGCTGTCTCTGGCAGGATTTAGATCTCATCATTAGCAAGTATTGACTAGAAAATATTTCAGGGATCGTCTGCCAACTGGCTATATTTTTAGGCAAGAATATTAAGGGTCCAACTGACCTGCTCGAATTAAGTTAGGGATAAAATGTCCTTCATCAGTTAAAAAGTAGGTTTGTTAACCTTTACATCTTAGTAATGTGTCCAGCGCCTGAAGCAAAGATTTGTAAGTCATATTAGAATGTTTCTTTTTATTTCCCATCACATAATTAATATCACTTCAGCAGGCGATAGGGAAAATGTAACCACCAAAGTTATATTATTTTCTTCCTATCATGCTTGAAAAACTTCAGTGGAAAAGGTGCAGAAACAGAGATATTTTTCTATCTATGAAAGCTGTAATAATCGAAGAGAAAACATTTAGATAATGTTTTAACTTATGTTAATGTTTATCACTGAATATATGGGCTATTTTCATGTTAAGTAGCTCTACCTTGATCTAAGAGAATTTTTGTGAGAAATTGTGTTCTTTACCATTTAGTTTTATGACTGCTATTTCAATGGCATGAAGAGGTGTGTGAAATTTTACTGCAGATTTTAGAAGATCCTTCCCGTTATGGTTTGCCTGAAGGAAATGAAAGCATTCTCTGCAATTTCTATAATATATAGTATAGAAATAGAGATGCGATTTTATGACAGGTGGAAAATGTAGAACCTCTTTATATAATGTGCTTTAGATGTCTCTTTCTGTGGGTGGATTTTGATTGTTTTCATCAGGATTCCTTTCTCCATCCCCTAAACCGCATCCCCGCAAGAGCACGCTGAAATCCCAGACACATAGGCCTTGATCTTTAGTGTTCCTGTCCCTGATGTCCACAGAACTTTATGAGAACCATATTACTCAAACATAGCTGATTGAAACCATGTGGGGGAAGAATGATGTTACTGATTTGTGGCCAGTCTGTAAAACATCTGATCTTTTTTCCTCTCCTCCTTGAATAAAATCTACTCCTGTCATTGGAGAAACTAAGTTTGAAATGTATCAGTTGAGACCAGAGCTGTTATTCAGATCTGAGAAGCAGAGATAGTGCAGTAGATTCTAGGTGACGTGCAGATGACAGCAAGCCTCTTTGTCCCCCAGACGTATTTACATTACACGTATGCAGGGGAGACGGTGGCCTGTCCCATCTCCCAGTTCTATCTGCACCAGGAATGCTTTCTGTAGCTAGTCGACCAGCCTCCAGCCTGGAGACCTCTGGGAGACACGATGTGCCCAAGAAGACTCCGGAAAGTGAACCTTTAAATCAAAAGAAAAAGGAGATGAACTAATGAATAGGGAGCCTTCCACTTATCCCCTCTCTTTTCTCGAGGCAGAACCCCCAGACATAGCAAGGAAATCTGTCTGACCGAATGGATGCTATTAAAGGTCATTTGACAAAGATATCTCGACCCACACAGAATAAAGCTTAATTTACATCTGTATTTGCTGACTTCTTGGGCTGACTCCTGGAAAAATAAAAATTAACTCCATGAGGCCCCTCGTGCTCTGTTGCTCATATCAGTTTTGCCTCTGGCGTCAATTTCTGTGGGAGACCTGATAAATGTTTCCTTATCCAGGGTTTTGTTTGGAAGGGAAAATGCAGGCTCTAGTTCACGGAATCTTACTGTTTCTTTGGGGATTTAATAGATTTTGTTATCTTCGTGGACTGACAGCAAGTCGTAAATAAGGAACTTTGGGTTTCCTAGAATATTGATATCTTATTGTTAGTTGATTGTTTTCTTTTTCCCCTTAAAAGGAACCAATGAGGCAATATTCGTAAATTTCAAATATGGCAATTTCAAGGCAATGTCTATATTCAGATGCTAGATAAGGACCCTTAACCATAATACTGTGTGCTTCTAATTTTCTTTGTTTATTAGGATTTATAACGTAGAGTGAATGAGAATGAAAGCAAGCAATACTGTTAGATACAATCGCTTAATGGAAAAGTAAAAAGTAGAAGCTTCTACCTATAAATATTGATGGCTATAGAGAGATCAGTTTACCACTACAGTTGAAATTGAGACTTCCCAGCACACCTCAGATAGAAAGCTGAAACCCGGTGTGAAAAATTATCAGACCCATTTGTATTGGCCTGAAAACGATCTTTCGTGTCTTTCCCTAAAATCCAGTCTTTTCCTACATTCCAATGTGATGTCTTATTTTCAAGAGGGTACTCCAAAGACGTGAGTTTTTATCACCTGCTAATTCCAGCTGCCTCTTTCCTCGAAATCACATTTGCATCACGTGAGGGGGATGATCAATCTGACTGCTAAGTGAGTTTACTTCCATCCCGTAACTATCGATGTTTCCCCAGAGAGTATTTATTTTATGTCTCCTGCTAGGACTTAATATACCATCAAGATTCCCTTTTCTGCCTGACAGGCGTCCTGAAGCTCCCGTCTGTTTATCTGTGGGCTTCACGCCTGCGTAGGAGCCTGTTAAGATCTCTCCTTGGCTAGCATCTTCGGCTCGGTAGCTCCAGAAGCGAACGGCATTCAGTTCCCAAGCCACCTCCCACGCTCTCTCTCTCCCCCTCAACTTCAAAAAAGTAAAGCAGTGAAACTGATTTCCCATATTTGTCCCACTTTTCAACTCATGGCAAAACCAGAAACCCAGTTAATCGCCAAATGCCAGCCCCTCTCCCCTCCTTACTCCTGAATCCTGATGCTGCCTTCCTGGCCGAGACCCCAGTCCCCAGCTCCTCACTCACAGCCCTTAACACCGACTGGCCAAAGAGGCTCTAGTTACCACTTAAGGAAGGACCGACTGGTTTTACTTAAAAGTATACGAACTGCCTCTGTTCCATCGATCTTTTGGTTTCTCCGGTAACTCTGTTCAGTGGTCACGGTGATTATTCTTATTCTGCTTGTTAATTACAGACATGCTTGTGTCTGAGGAGGCTGCTGTCCTCATCAGTGGCTCATAAACACTCTCCTAAGCAACTTTGCTGCCAACCTCTGTCTCCCTGATAGAAGAATAAAATCCCTTTCTCTTCTAAAGACCAGATCTTCCCGATCATTTTCGCACTCTTGTTCTTCCTGTACCTGCAAGCTGAACAAGCAGTTCGGGGGATGTAATCAGATTCAATTTTATTTTTGGCTCACACTGCTTTTTAGAATATGTTCTGCAGAGACAGTCCTTTCCTTGGAACCAGATAAAAACCCAGGCAGATCCAGTGACATTTCTGGTCTCTGTCCAGTAATAGGACGCCCTTCATTTGCTTGCTTTGGCGCTCACAGACTCAGTTTCGTAATGAAGCACTTCTAGTCTTTGTTAATAATTGTCGTCACAAACGTAACTGAAAGGTGAGGCCCCCCCTGCCCTCACAGCAGAGGATGCTGTCTGTAAAGTGGCCTCAGGAGTCCTGTTTTCTCTCTTTTCCGGAGCGGCTCACAGCATCGTAGTGGTTTCCTACAAACGCTCCCCTCCAGCATTCAGGGCTCGCTCGGCCTGGGTGCTCTTGCGTGTTCCCGAGACACCCCACCACTGCCTGGCTGGTGCCGACCCTTCAGGCTGGTGGCCCCCCATGGCCCCGGTGGCCAGGTTCATTCACACAGACTCTGCACTGGGCTCCATTCCTGCCAGCTCCAGCGCCCGCTCTGTTGGCCAGGATGTCACAGAACTCGGGCTCGGGGACCCCATGAGGGAACTTCACGATGGCCTTTGGAGTCCATCAGAAAACTGAGATGTTCTGTGCTCTGTTCAGGAGCTGATGGGAGCACCCTTCCCATTGCAGCACAGGCTGCTCCTGTCCCCCTGTCCCCCTGTCCCCCTGTCCCCCCAT